>JAMXBB010000004.1:69947386-70026112 GCA_024138015.1 Lumnitzera littorea
ACACGCTTGAGCCCCCACCCCCAATCTTCATAAACCATAACGTAGTTGTCCGTCCTTTTTAAATCTTTTTCTTTCATTAAATATAGTTAATCCACAGATTTATCATTGTCAATCTCAATTTCTATAGATCTACTACTACTAACTTCAAATGTGTCTTTTCTTACCATTCTAACCATCATTGATCAATCGATATTACAGTATTACCCATCATAAATTCACCTCTACGGATCTTGTTCATTTGAAGATTATAATGATCCGGTTGAGATTCGTTTGGTGGTAGTTTCTAGAATAAGTGATTTTTTTATTTGTTTGTTTATTTTCTTTTTCTTTTTGTCATCCCTTACACGAAATTATGTCATCCCTTTGCGGGAATTATCACTCTTTCCAATTAGGTGGGTTTTGTTCTTTAAGGAGAAAATTTAATATTCCCTAATGTTGTGACACTTAAAGAGATGTACCCATTTATTAGGTTAGGTCTTTATACCCCTAACTCTTCGTATGTTACTTTTTTTGTATTAGTCAGTTTGATTAATGTAATTTCTTTCTATTAAATGAAATTCATCTTTTGGGGAAAAAAATGCTAATAACTAGGCTCATCATGGTAAGATTTATTAGAAATGAGAGAAAAGAAACCTAACCCTTACCTTATGATACCAACTTACAGTCTCCTATTTCTTAATGTGTCTACTCTTCCTTCATTTCATTTTATGCATGTAAGCCTTCACGTCATATTAGACTTCCAATTTCAATTCACTTATTCACCAAATTCATTCTCTTCTCTTATCTTAGTCTCAATCCCTTACACTCATAGACTCTCCCATCTCTTATCTTAACCTTCGCAAAACTTTGTCTCAATTCTTTATACTTACAATCTCTCTTATCTCTTAGCTTCACCTAATCCTTAAACTGGAAAATAATGACATCTTTTAAGTGTATGGACCATTTCCTTCTTTTAATTTGCTTATCATGCAAAATGAACGATTTGATAAGAAATTTACAGGATAAGTTTAAGTAGGCTTAAGCTTGTTTCCAGTAAATTATTATCTAAAATTCTTTTGTTTTTGATAGGGACATATAGATATTTATTTGTATACAATCCACTCATTAAATTTATTTAACTTAAAAATCTTTCATCAAATTGTATAAGTGAAAAGTATAGTAATAGATGCATATTGTGACTAGTGAAATGTGACTAAACCAACTAGATATTTTCAAAAGCTTTTTAATTCACATCAAATCAAGTAGGATTGCTTTTGAAGGAGTTCGATTTAGAACCTTAAACTATTAAAAGCAGTTTAGTTTCACTATGGGGTTTAAATCGAACTGTAGTGAATGATGAATCCTCTTATTTCATTGTTCTTATGTTGATTTGAATGAAATGAATTTCTAATAAAGTAATAAAGAATGACTTAATGTCGGTTATTTTGCAATAATTAGATTGAAACCTTACATATGATATTTTTAAATTACAGCATTCTTTAGTTCTTTTAGTTGTATAGATGGACTCTCCTTATGTTTAAATAAATATTCATGTTTAGCTACAATTTAAATATATTGTTTTGAAGCAAGTTGCTTGTATGGGGTTGATAAATGTATCGTGCCAATAAAAGGGACTTTAATGTTATAACTTTAATATCCTTACTTAACATTATCTCACCTTTTGCCCTAATTTAAATAGTAACTATTTTTCTTTTTTTCTTCTCTTCCTCTTCTTCTTTTTTTTTTTTCACATTATACTACTATTTTTAGATTGTATTAGCTAATCTAAGATATAAAAATGATGAAAATACAAATATATATATATATATATATATATAAATATATCCCTTCATATGACTATATATCAAATCCTTATATAATAAATTTAATTCCCATTTATTTTATTTAGTCATAGAAAAAGAATCAAATACAGTATCTTTTTCTAATAAAATTAATTTATATCTTTTATCTTAAAAACATGCTTACGTTCAATTATCATATTTGTCATAATCATATTAAGATAATAAATCCATCCATATAAATCTTCAATTAACAAATTTTAAATAAATCCTAGCCCACTAGATAACAAATATAAGATAACATATGGAGAAAATGAGGAGATTCAAATAAAGGCACCTAACTACATATAAATTTCTAACATCATGAATTTTTTTTTTTCACTTACCATTTTTTTTTTTTGCCACTAGAAAAAGATAATTTTATTAGTAATCAACCATGGTTGTCATCACATACAAGGCCAACTCTTAAACTAGATTAAAAATCAAAGACAAGTAATTCTGGAGTTGGGAAGTAAGGTTACATGCTTGCATCTTGTTTTTCAAATGTTCCACACTACAACACTAACCGATACTTCAAGATCTAAACTTTTACTCCCATCTACCTTCATAAGCCTATCCAACCAATCTAAGAAACACACTTCCTCAAATCTATCAACTTTATTGATTTCTCTCTTCATATATTTTAATGATAACAAAAAGGTGAAAATGCACTTAACAAGTATAATAAGTGTGCATGATACTTTAGAGGAAAATTAGGTTGAAAAAGAAAATGAGATTTAAAATTGTGCTAGTCAGATTGTATGTCAGAGAGTGTATTAGCAAAAGAACTTAAAAGTGTCGGAAGTGAACAAAGTCGATATCATAAGCTATTTCCAAGCTATTTTCTAGTATAATCTAAACAAGTAAAGTTGGACAAATATGTAGAAGACCTAGCTCCACTTTATTAGGCATGTTTAGGAAATATGCTCAATTTGATTCCACTAAGCTGGATTAAGTCCTTAAGGATTTTAAGGTAATTTAGTCTAAAGAATGCTAAAAAATTAGTTTAATGGAATAATGAGTCTAGGTTGAGCAATTTTACAATTGAAGGGAAGGCATTTTTTTAACTAGGTTAAGACAGGTGCTTTAAGGGTAATAAAATATGAAATAACTTGCTGCATCATTGAGGTATATAAGGTTCAAACAAAATTTAATTTTGATAACAAGTTATCTTGGAAAAAGTTTTGCTCAAAAACTACTTGTTCTAGTGCAAAGTGTCTTGAAGATATTTACAAATCTTTTATAATAAGATTGTGGCTTGAACTTATTAAGAAGATATTTTGTTGAAGATAGGTTTGTATATTATGGATATTCACAACTAGATTTTTGAGGGAGTATTATTTCGAATTCAAGTAAGGTGAGATATTAGTCTAAGGATTTGGTTATGGAAACTTTCGAAAAACATGAAGAAAAGCTATTGAATTTTTTTTAATAGATGGAAGAAAAAGTCAGCAAGTTTCAAATGTTTGAAGGAGTGTTTCACAAGATTTATCAAGATCAATTTTAGAATTGTGCTTATTTAAATCTTAAGCATATCTAATTTCAAATTCGAATCAAATATCATATCTTGCAACATTCAAAAAGAAATATCAAGCTTAGTTCATAACATATCAGGAGATAGCAGAGTTTTAATTCAATTTTCAAATGTTCAATTTTCTATTTTCATGGGATATTTCTTCAACAAGAAAACCAATTATATTTGAATCAAGATTCCTTAGAGAAATATTAGTAACTACTTGTTTTCTAGTTGTTACATATAAGGATAATCAATATAAGTTGAAGTTGCATAACATACAAGAGACAACACTAGATCAAAACTGAAATTAAAAACTCTCTCATGAACACTGTTAAAAACTCCATTAGAAACTTAGTAAAAAAACTGAGTGAAAACAGTTTTCTCATTTCATTATTATTACTTTTGTATGAATATTGTAGAGAGATCTTCGATTGTATTATCTCATTTTTCCTGTAAACATCATTGATATTGTAATTGAGTAAGTATGAGGTTAGGAAGTTCTTTGTAATCTAGTGTTTAGCACAAGCATAGCTAGTGAGATAAAATAGAGAAGCGACTGAATATCCTTGTAACCTCTATTTTTTTTTTATTGGTAACAAGATGGACTAGTGGAACAATACCGATAAAGAGGACCGGGTCCCCAACATTAGAGCTGAAAGAGAATGGTTAGCAAAAAATCAAAGTTCTATAAATTAATCTCATGATCACTATCAGAAACTCTATTAGAAACTTAGTAAAAAACTGAGTGAAAACAGTTTTGTTATTTCATTGTTATTGCTTTTATGCAAATATTATAGAGAGATCTTTGACTATATTATCTCATTTTTCTTGTAAACATAATTGATATTGTAATTTGGTAAGTGTGAGGTTAGGAAGTTCTCTGTAATCTTGTGTTTAGCATAGGAATAGCCAGTGAGACAAGACAAAGAAGTGACTAGATATCCTTGTAACCTCTATTTCTTTTTTATTAGTAAAAAGATGGACTAGTGAAACGACACCGATGAGGAGGATTGGATCCCTAACAGTAAAGCTGGAAGAGAGCAATAAGTAAAAGCCAAAGTTCTATAAATTAATCACCTGATCTTCTTTCTCTTTATTCCTTTTAGTTTTTTCATTTTATTAATTGATTTATAACTTTTGTATCTAAGTTAAATAAGTAATATTCTACTACTTCTTGCACCATTTAAGTTATTAAGAGGGGTTTTGTTTCTTAAATAAAAAAGGTTCTATATTTTCCAAAAGATATCAATTCACCTCTCTTCTTGATATCTTACACGAGACCAATAAACTTTAACCCCTAAATAGTCGAATCGAACATTTTTTGCCCAATTGCATTTCAATAAAACATGATTTATAGATTCAAGGTTCTCACAGCACTTATAAGAAGGTAAAGAGACTATCTATCTTCAAGAAGATTTTCTACTTACAATACGGTGTTGGTCGCAACTCTCCATCAAAATTGTTGAATCTTTAGTAGGGTTTAGATTTGCCATACTTTATTCCATTACATTATAGTGAGACCTCTCATAACTATAGACCTTAATGTATTTATGCCTATTTTTTCGTTTTTCAAGTGATAATAAATGGACTACATAGTGAAGCCCCCTTGGTGATGATAAGGCCACAAGATGGTGTCCTTTTGTTCAGAAACGCTTAATGGTATGGCTCATATACACTCCACTTTTACATCAAGCATGAAATGTTTTTACTTATGTCCTAAGCCTTTTCATCTCTCAATATAAGGTCTTTAACCCTAAAACCCTGAATACTAGAACCTACTTGCCCTTTAGGTGTATTAGAGTCCAACAAAGGAACCCGTTTGTTAGTGCTTATTTTAATCCTATCTCATATGCCAACCTTCTACAATCCTTTTTCAAAGAGACAATTTTTTCCCCTGTAATAAGCTTCTCCATACCCAAGAGGGCTTCCTTCCTTGAGTAACATCCTTAAAATCATAATCTAGAAAATAGATCCCTTTAAGAACTCTAACCCAAGGATCTATAGGATTCGATTCGAATCTCTAAGCTATCTTAGTGAGAAGACCAATATTGAAAATACGGAGATCCTTGAACCCTAATCCTCTATACTCCTTTATACAAGTTAGTTTATCTTAACTATGCCAATAGATCTTATACTCATCCTTCCTTTATCTTCAAAAGAGTTTTAAAATCAAAGAGTTAGCTTCATTGCTCTGCTTCAATGGGTAGTAAAAAACATACATAGAATATATTGGAATAGATGTAACCATAGATTTTATAAGCACTTCCTTCCTAGCTTTAGTCAAAGCCTCTACTTCCACCCTTTTAATTTCTTAACCACTTTTTTCTTCACAAAGCTGAAAGCTTCACTAAGAAGCCTTAGATACATGTTTAGATTATATGAAACTAGAACCCTTAGCAGCTGCCTAATATCCTTCTTCACTTGCTCTTCTAAATTCAAGCTAAAATAGATGCTTGATTTCTCAAAGATCATACTTTGACTAGTGGCACTGTAGTAGCTATTTAAGATCTCTACAAGCTTCCTTATATTTCCTTCATTTGCCTCTAGGAAGAAAACCAAATCATTTGCAACAAAACAAATGTGAAAGAATAGGACAAGAAGATTTTATAGTCAAACCATGTAGACTTTCATCCCTAATACATCTTTCTACTCATCTATACAACACATCCACCAATAAGATGAACAAATAAAGAGACAACAGGTCTCCTTATCTTAGCCCTCTACTTGGCTTAAAGGATGAGACTCTCTTCCCATTCATCATGATGTTAAAGTTAACCATAGACACATTCCACATCACCTTATCCACCCATTTACTATGAAATCCATATTTCAAAAGCACTTTTTCAAAAAAAGTCCATTCATCTCGGTTATAGGCTTTCTTCATATCAACCTTTAAAGCACAATAACTCTTCCTACCACATTTTTCATTTTTGAGAAAACAGAATGTCTCATGAGCAATAATGATATAACAAAAATACACTTTGATTTTCAGATATCATCTCACCTAAGTAGGGTTTTAACCTGTTAATCAAGATTTCTAAAATGATTTTGTATAGAAAATTGCATAAAGTTATAGGTTTAAATTAGGTGACTTTGTGGGGATTAGGATATTTAGGAATCAAAATGATATTAGTAGAATTGAGAGAAGAATGAAAGAAACCTAAGTTAAAGAAGACTCTAACTACATCTGAAACCTCTTTTTTGACCATAGTCCAGAATTGTTGATAGAAAATCCCTAAAAAATCATTTAGACTAGGAGCTTTTAGGCCCCTAAGTTGAAAAATAGCTTTAGTTTCTTAGTCATCAATAATAGTACAAAGCACATTGTTGATATCCTCCCATGCCTTCTTATTAATCCAATCTAGGCACTCCTCATTCTCTAAACTAGAGGAAGAAAAAAGCATTTTGAAATAGGCCTCAAATTCCTGTGTAATCAACCCTTTATCTTCAATCCACTAAGCCCCTCAAGTTAGAATTTTCATTACTTTATTCTTATTTCTTACGTTTAAAGTTGAATGGTGAAAGAAAGAGGTATTTCTATCACCAAAATTCAACTAATTAGTTCCTACTCATCAATACCAATGCTTTTCTTCTCTTTCCCATAAGTCATTCAATACCCTAAACAATCTCTCTTCTTCTTCAACATTTAACCCATTTGGATCACTTTGCACCTAGGAACAATTTCTAAGAATACAGTTGATTTTGTTTCTTGTTATTAGGAAAAGTTTTCTTGCTCTAATTTTTCAAATGCTTTTTACACGCTTCCAAATTCTACAGTAGAACTTCCTAAGGAGCCTGTTACTACAATCCAACTATCATCAATAACATTTTTGCATTCACTAGATTTAGCCACACATTTTCAAATTTGAAATTTCTTATTCCTTTTCTATCCTTAGCTGCTAGATGAAGCATTACAGCAACATGGTCTAAAGTTACTACTGGAATGTGTTCTATTTTACAATCTGGATATTATTTTATCTAGCCAATTAAAGCAAGTCCCTTATTAATCCTTTTACGCACCAAGTCTCCTCCCTATCTTTTATTGGATTAAGTAAATTTAAGGCTAATAAAACCTAAATCTTATAAGTGTGTGCCCTCAACCATCTCCCTGAAACCCCTCATAACTCTTCTATCAATACCTCTGGTCCCTTCCTTTTCATGTTCAAATAACATTGCATTAAAATCACCTATGCAAAGCTATGTTGAGCACTAATTAGCCATTAATCTTAATTGATCCTACAGCTCTTTTTTCCTTCTAAAATTAGTAGACGAATGAATCCATGTTATATAACCAATATCTTCTCCTCCTGCCCATTTCAACTTTGTATCTATGTAAAAGTTAGACCATAACAAAATATCAAAATCCACATTTGCATTCCACCAAATTGAAAGGCCACCCGCCAAGCCTTTTCTTTCAACATAAAAGCTTCCTACATATCTCAACCCACTTCTAAGCCTCTCAAGGAAGCCTTCTTTATTTTTGGTTTCCATTAGAAAGATGACACAAGAGTTAGATTTATTCATTAGGCCTTGAAGATTACAAGCTATTTTGGGAGGCTCGATCACTTGATGGTTCCAACATAAAAAACTCATTGCTCTAATGTGGCTATTAGAGGCTAGCCTTTCACCATCTATTAATATCACTGGCACTTCATACCACCCGATTATAGCACTATACTCTTCCATGGAAGTGTAAACTTCAACTCTCCTTCTCCCCTTGCTCGCATTTTTAACCATAACTTCAACTATTCTTCTCCCTTTTCTTGTCTTTTTCTACACCACATTAGCTTTACCTACCTTTTTCCCTATTAAATAACCTACTTCCTTAACTTGTAGATTATCTTTTATCTTAATTTGAAGATTTGATTCAACTAATTTTTGTTTTTTTTCATTAAATCAAGTTCAAAACTTAAATGATCTTTCCTTTTCTGGTTTAGATTTTTGAAAGCATGAGTCAACTTAAAATTCAATAATATGGATGATCGAGAGTCCTGCTATTCCACCTACTAAATACTTAGGACCCTTTCTTTAATGTCTTCTGAAAGGTTAATCTTTACAAATCCATGTATCTTGTCTGTCTTCAATTGTTTAGGTAGGGAATTCTTACTGAGATTTAGTAGGATTATAGATTAGGACAGTCCACTTAGACAAAAAATGGGTTAGGTCTACGTTTAAATTGACAATCTAATTTTGCCCAATTTGGAGATTAGGCAGAGAAGGTTTAAAGCTGAGTATATAAAATCTTTGGGGATTAGATAAATAAGATTTTGGAGTTGAATGAGCTAGGCTTTCATGATTTGTTTAGATTAAGTGTGTGTATTTGCTAAAGATGGTTCTAGGGTAACTGTATCATGGTTTTAACAAGCATGAAGTTTTGATTGTTTAGGGTCAATTTGCTTAGTGATAGGAGTTTATAGAGGTTGGGGAGTATTTTTGGGTTTCTTTAAATTAGGGTTTATATTTTCTTTTGGAACTAATTCACAATCACCTCCTTTCTCCTTATCCTCCCACTTCTTCACCATAGCTACCTTTAAGCCTAGACCCATGCTGTCATCTTTACTTTGCTCAAGCTTACACAATTTACTAAGATGACCCAATCTTCCATAGTTAAAGCACCAGTTATTCAACCTTTTATATTTAATAAAGATTTGATATCTTTCACCATTTCCTCTATTAATCCCACACACTTGACTTTAAAAGGCATATTTGTTGAAATTTTAAGTTAAACTCTTAAGAATGCCCTTCTTTCTCCTTTCCTCGAACACACTAATTCAATCTCCAACACTTCACCTACTTTACTTCCAATAACTCTTATAGTATTAAGAGTCATATGATTTAAGCAAATATCTTGAATCGAAACCTAAAAAATTAATGAATTAAGAGGGATCTCTTCTAATTTCAAACTATCTTACTACTGCTCAATAATCGTATAGTGACCCATCATAGACCATGGACATTCTTCCATAATCCTCTATAGATGAATTCATTTCATAAAGCAAATCAAGAACATATTAGTCTTAATATGGGTCACATTAATAACACCATATCATTTCCAAACATTCTTCAAGACATTAATAAGTATTGTTTTATTGAGTAACTTATCTGGAATTATCTTTGTCATAGCAACAATAATGTGTTGTAATTGGTTCTCCATCTGATTTTTCAATGCTAGGCTCTTCCTATAGGACTTAATCTACGTTCGGACTATAAGGAAAAGAAGTTTCAGAAGAGGAGGCCATAGAACTATGGAAGGATAATGTTTAGTTGTGGATATGAAAGATAACAAACAAGAGAATCAATTTAGATCTAATTATAAGGGCTTACAATATTGAAGAAAGCATACCTATAATTAGCAGATAGCAGCAACAACAACAGCAAAGTAGAACAAATGCAGGAAGAAAGAAGATAAAACTACAAAGGATAGAAGAATAATATTAATAGGCTCTCTTTTTTTCCCTTCTTTTATTTTATATACATATATATATATATATGTATTAAGCTCAAGATCTACAGAATTGAGAAACAACATGAAATGGATAATCACAAAAGAAAAGAGCTGAGAATCCGATCAATTGAGTGTATTGAATTAGTAAAATGATGCATACCTAACCATCATACCTATGAGACTAAGAAGAAAGAGAAAAGTTGTTATAACAACCATGTAGTGTGAATACTCTTCTATTGAGAGAATTCTCCTTCTCTAGGAAGCAAGAGAGACAACTATCTTTTTACTTATTGCTTAGGTGATCAATTTTAGTTGAATTACTATCATTTTGTTATTTTTTTTCTTTAAATTGAGAATTTAGATATTTTGTTCTATTTATATAATATGTTTCTAATTATATATATAAAAAAAAGTATTGTGAAAAATGATATATAATTTTGACGACATCAAATGGAAAATAAAAATGATTGAAGAAATGTAATTTACTTATTTTTGAGATCAACAATATTGGAAAAAGAAAATTTGTGCAAATAAAAATTTGCATCTACTTTATTAGGGTAATTTAGGTATTTTATTACTAATGGATATATTATATATGTGTTTCAACCTTTTTTTTCTTTTCACTGTTTTTTTTTTCCCTTTTTTTAGCTTTTTTACCTATATAAACACATCTCAAATATTAGCATGAATATTGGTCACGAATGAGGTTCATTTTTTCCGTAGAAATTGTATTTGTAAAAAAAAAAATAATAATTCTTTTTATGGTTTCTTTCATCTCACTTTTGCTTTGTACTCTTCTAAATTCTAATTATTGAACAAATTTTAAATTTAATAATTCAAAATTTGAAAAATAAAATTGAATAGTGGGATGATCTATAAAATTAGAAAAAATTACGAGGGAAGAGTCATCTTAAACCCTTCTTCAACCGTAGTGGAATAGACGCTCTTCTTCTCTCTCTTCCCTTAAACCCCTGCCCAAGTCCAAGTGCCCGCCAACATAGTTAGGACTTAGAACTTCATCTCTTTCCCACTTCTCTCTCGGCAAACTATGTCCTCTTCCAAGTTCCTCTTCTTCGGAACCTCACTCTTCCGCTTCCGCAAAACCCTAACTTCATTCCCTCCTCTCTACCTCCCTAAACCCTTATTTTTCTCTATCCGTTCACTCTCTCTCTCGTCCACCGTCACAGACACATCCTCATCCTCCTCATTGCCACGTGCCCCCCACCCCTGGCCCGAATGGGTGAGTTTCGTAGATAAATTGAAATCCAAGGGTTACTTTATCGAAACCCCAAGAAAATCAGCAGAAGAAGAAGAAAGTAGTAGTAGTAATCGTAGTGGATTTGATGACTTGGGAAATGTTGTTTCTACTGCTAGTTCTTCATGTCGTGATGAGCGAATGTATACGGACATGAATTTACTAAAAGACCCTTGTCTCAGTTTTGCACGCGACCGTTTCGATATCTTCAAGTACGAATTTTGCTTCCTTCCTTTCATAATATTTAAATACGTATTTATAGTTTCTTTCTAGTTATTAATATGGGTTCATCGTTCTGCATTTGATTCGGAATTATCACTTTAGTTTGTGTTTGACTGCGTAACTGAAATTTGGATCGAAATCGCTTTTGTTTGGTACTTGTTAAAGGAGGGAAGTGGCTGTGTAACTGAAATTTGGATCGAAATAGCTTTTGTTTGGTACTTGTTAATGGAGGGAAGTGGGTGCACAAACCAGCTTATAGGACCGACAGGACCCCATTCGTGCACCCAAGTTATATACGTCTCCCCTTATGTTATGTAGGAATTTCAATCGAAGGGGGACATATGGTTAAGACCGTGTAAAGTTGGGGCTACTTTAAATGTAGGACACTGAATATTGTAATTCTATTTTTAAAGCTGGTGGCAAACTACAGCTATGAGAAAATACATTACTCAGCTTTGTTCATAACTTACTGCCTGCGCCTTGTATACTGGGGAGAGTGCTTGTTTCGTGTAAAACATTTTCTGCACCATCATCACCGTTTCTTATTATTAGAACTTTATGGTTGTCGAGAATTATTGTAATCTCAATAGGTTACATCAATTAGCGCTATGGAAGTTGATGACAGTGGCTGGCCAAGTTATGATGGTTAATAGCTTCAGAAAATACTAATGGAAGATAAGGTTTCCTCCTCGAAGATCAAAAATCTTTTTTTTCCCCCCTTCCATTTTCCATTGCTAATCATCACCACTAGCCACTTGGCTGCTGTCATCACCTGCCATCATCAATTGTTGCTAAAGCCACTAGTAACTAAAACCTAATGTTTGATACTTTTTAAGGCTTTGCTTATAATAAATGTTAAAGGATCTGGAGAGTAGTTTCCCTGTAACACACACACCCCAGGTCAACCTTGCAGTTTTTGACCTGCTTTTTTGCCAATGTGTTTCAAGACACGCTTTAATTGGAATAGAAATTGGTTGCATCATGGATTCTGGAGGGATAGTTTTAAAACACTTTGTTCTTGCATAGACATCTTGTCAAGGAAATGTTTTGAGTAAATAATTCTGTCATGGGTTTTGTTAAAATTATCTTTAATTGGTTGGAAATGATTTCTAAATGAAGTTGATCCTTGTAGATTTTTTATCTGAGATGAGTCAATCTTAGGGTGTGGATTTGATTACTTAAGATTTGGCCATCTTTCAATTGCAATTTCTGTATCTTATTTTCCATGTTTGCACATATGCAAGCAGTTTGATTGGAGTGGTTATTGGTTGTTTATTCATAAGGAACAGGCTTTTAAATCTACTTGTGGCTTAATATGTTGTTGCATTGTGGAAAGAATTCCAGGTTAACACAATTCATATGGGCTCAATTTGCAATTGAAAGCTCAAGTCAGACCAGGTGGCTGGCTGTGAGCACTGCCTATGCATGCCTTCTTTTTTATCATTTTTCCTTGTTACCTTTATGCAGATCGTTGTCCATGGAAGACATTCAAAAGGTGGTGGAGATTGGATGTCCGAACATTTTACGGAAAGTTGTTAATTCAGCAAAAAGGTTGAGACTTCATGTGCGACTGGATGAAGGAGATGTAGGTTACTGAATTAATTAATTCTGTGCAAATTTATAATTATGGAAGGAACACGATAATCAAAGAAATGAGTTACTGAAATGTAATTTTAGATATATGTTTTCTCATTGGACATACAGTAAATGATGCTTATTCTATTAGAAACTTTCATGCAGGTTTGCAGTGTTTGCAATTTCCGAGATTCCTGTGATAGAGCTTATGTGATAGTGAAGGATTCTGAAGCTGCTGCTCGTACAGTAGACATCGTCCGTATATTGATGAGTTATGCACTTGATCCCCTGGTTATTTCAGGAGGTGAGAGACCTCCCGGTAGAGAGATCATTGAATCATCTGTCAGAAATCTTCTCACTGAACTGATTGAACTAAGTGAATCATCTCCTGATCCATCTCTACCAGAGCCTGTTTTGGTAGCTCCCAAACCAAAGAAGCAATCTCAAGATCTTCTTGATGGGGAACTTTCTAAATATGTCGAACTTGAAGTTGAAATGAAGAGGGGAGACTGGATGTGTCCGAAGTAAGTAATGTTCATTAGACTATGATATTTCTTTTGCGAAGATGATGTTGGTTTTCGTGCAGTGCATGCCTGAGGGAGGATATTTCAATTTTTTATTTGCTAGAATTAATATGACTAACTCCTGGATAATGCGACCAATGTTTATTTCCTTGTTAACTATAAAACAAAGGAAACTCTTTCCATTGAGTTGTATTTTTCTGTCAAAATAGTGTATAGCATGGATTCTTGAGCTGTTCACCAAAATTATGTAGGAAAAATAATGGGTTTGCACATTGCTCCGTTTTTTTTGGGGGTGAAATGTCATATATTTTCATTGAATAGTTAGAGGATACAAAAATGGCACTAACCCACTGTACAAAACTCAGATAGAGCTCACTAGAGACCTAAAATATCGAGCCAAGCACCTAAGAAAAAGGGTGCTAAGATCGGGATCTCGGCATTACAACTCGAGGACTGTTACTTGCAAGAAAACAAGAAAATATAACATGAGTAGCATCTTCAGCCGTGTGTGGACTGATTCCAAGCCTCTTCTCATTCCTTTCCTTCCAAACATATTACACTGCAAAACCTGTAGCAAGTTTCCAAGCTGAAGATAAATGAGGTCCTAGAGAATTGAAAGGCTACGGAGTACCATTGGCACTAAAAGGCAGTGAACCTAAAGCTGGAATGACTGCTTTCAGCTTATTCCATATGTCTAGGCACAAAAGCACATATGAGAAATGGATGAGAATGTGGCTCTTCGGCGGTGTTGCATAGGTTGCAGCAGGTTTCAGAAGTTTCTTCCCATTGTACTGGCTTATCAAGAGTGCTTAGCTTCTGGTGAGCTGACAACCAATAGAAAAAGGAAAATCCAGGCACCAGCTTCCTACACCAAACAAAGCCATACCAAGGTACTTGGTTCCCATGTTGCCGGATTAAAGAATTGCACATTGCTTCTTAGTCCTGTGCTCATCTACTTATGCCAAAACTTTCTCTTATCTTACTAGCTCTTTGGCATTCCAAAGGGTTTAGGGCCAATAGTCACTGCAAATTACAATCCTTAGACTTTCTTATAGGCTGAAAGAGCCTGGCAAGCTAAAAATGTTTGTGTTGAATCTTTCTGGCATGATTGGTTCATTATTATATTCTTACATCTATAAGACCTGAAAATTATACTTTTCCTGCTCATTTCATTTTTCCCGTTTTCGTCGGTTGACTTTACCATGTGGGGTTAAGCTTAAACTGCTGTCCTTCAAATTTTGGCAGATGTAACTTTGTGAACTTCAGTCGAAATACCCAATGTTTGAAATGCAATGAAGAGAAGCCTAAACAAGTCAACACAGATGGTGTTGAAATGAAGAAAGGAGATTGGATTTGCCCTGGGTAAGTTCATAATCTATTTACTTGATCTGCCAGATAGTGATGTTATAAAATTCTTTGTGTGCCACGATTAGCTTGGCAGCATAACTTTCTTGGTTGCTCACCTGTTTTGGTAGTTTCTCTGGGAAGTGTCTTTGATAACTGGAATGATTCCCTTTTATCACCTTAGTTCCCGCTGGAATAATTTTACAGCATGCTACAATCTTGGTGCCTTTCCAATATAAAATTCTTCTTATTGTTCTTTTAAAAAATATAATTTTCTTTAGTTACTAGTGAAAACGATTACATTAGTTTGTAAGTTTATTTTTTCATTTGGATTGGATGTGGTAGAACAAACTTGGCTGGTTCCCATGAGAAGTTAGCGATCAGAGAAAGGTATCCAGAATAAAATTCTAATTTTACGATAACTGGCTAGTCATTGTTGTAGTCACTATATGTTCTGCATTTGTTGCAGTGGTATTAGTGGCTTGGGTTGCAATATATATTTGCATGTTCTCAGTGGAGTTGGCTAAGTTGTCTCCTATTCTTTTAACGGTTTCATATGGGTGTGTCGGTATGAATCTTGTGCTGCCTGTTCGTGAACTACTGTTATGCTTATTTTGTTTTAATTATCTTTATCTTGTCTCCAGCATTTTGCATTTATCTTCTCATTTATGACCAGACTTGTGCTAATTCATATATTTTGTTCCAGATGTAGTTTCATGAATTTTTCTAGGAATAGGGAATGCTTGAAATGCAGAGCGGAAGGCCCAAAGCGTGTTGGTGTTGATGAAGTTGAGATGAAGAAAGGAGACTGGGTTTGTCCGGAGTAAGTTACAAATCGTGCACTGTCCTGTTGATTTCATTTACTTTATTGCTATAGGTTAGAAATTCATTTACCTACCACAGATACTCCATTGAGTAGAAGATGACACAACTATATCATAGAAGTGTTAATAATTTCCTATAAAGAGCTAGCATATTTCTACTGATAGTTCTTCTAGAGACTCTGATCCCATTATTTTAGCATCAAATAAAGAGCCACAAAAGATACTCCATCATGTCAAGGCACTTCATGTGTTTTTCTCTTGATAACACCAATGCATATTTCCCCTTTACTTTACATAGCAATATTTGGCTCTGGGACAACCAGTCAAGATCAAATTTGGAGTTTGACAATTTCAAAATTTGGTTCTGTTTACAAACACGTTTCTCATGAGGGATACTGGTGATCATGTCGCCTTCAAGACTGTAAAATTGTTCAAATTTAGACTGCTTTGGCCTAACGGGAATCTGAGTTTGTGCTTCAGTATGGGAGTATCCAATAACCTGTTATCATCAGTGAATCCCCGTCCCAGGAGGACAATTTTTGCTGTAACTCTCTATTTGCTCCTTCTGCAGGTGTAGCTTCATGAACTTTGCAAGCAATAGAAAATGCTTGAAGTGCCGAGAGCCACGTCCCAAGAGAGAGTTGAATCCTGGAGAGTGGGAATGTCCTTCGTGAGTCCATTTCCATTCCCTTATCCTTTCCCCTTTGTATCCATATGAAATCTACTAAAATTGCAATTTCTTTCTGCAGGTGTGACTTCTTGAACTACAGAAGGAACACGGTCTGCCGGAAATGCCAATGTGAAAAGCCACGTAATGCAAGTAGTGAGTATGAAGAGCAATTATGGAGGAACGCCTATTAGTATATGTTCTTCAAATATAAATCTCAACAATTCTGATCACTGCTTGCAAACGCGTATGTGCCAATGGTAATATAGGGACATGAGTGATAGCTAGTTGGGTTACCACCTCCTTTTTGTTCCCATTTATATGCAATTTTGTTCTTCAATATGTAGCTCTACCTGGTTATTTAAAATCAAATGCCTAACCGGGCTTGAATATTGTTGGCGGGATGAATATGTAGTCTGCAATTTTATAGTTACTATCTTGTTTGCATGGAGTTTGGAGTAAGACCTTGCAACAGATAAAAGTAGAGTCACTGTCCAAAAATGGCTTTTAATCAAATTCCTCTTGGATTCCAATCTCCATTCCAATGGGTGCTTCTCTTTTCCGGTTTGAGAGCAACTTGTCTGTTTCATTCATCGAACAAGGTCATCAAATGCGTAATGCCGGTTTCTGTCCACGTCGAGAGCAGCTTGTCTATATCTACCGCGTTGATCACAGTTAGCTAGTGGAATACTGCCTCAAGATTCTGGAATGGACAGCCTGTAATTCCTTGGACACATTTTCTAATTTGAAACTGTAGCTAATCGATTAGCACTTAGTAGCTTGGTTCACTACCCTACTAAAACTATGATGTTCATCTCCTTACAAGGATCGAGGGTTATTCTATTGTACGGTGCTTCATGTCGGCCTGCCAAATATACCAGCACACCGTAAATAATTCTGAAACTGATTCCTGTTTAGAGATTTTCACGCTGAGCGCTTCTTCTGCATTTTGTTTCAGCCATGTGTCGATTGAGTATAGCCATCTGATGGTGAGGATGCCTTTTCCTTTTTAACCTGCAAATGGACAATCTCAAGTCATACATAGGAGGTCCGTTGACAAGCTATGACGATTGTGCTCTACATTTTCTTTACTTTCATAAAGCAACATTTGTGACCGGAAGTTTTCCTTTTTCCCTATAAAGCGGCAACGATGCTTTTGACACATCCTAATATCGTTGAAGATTTCATTACCAACAACTAGACCGACTCAACTCTACATTCTCTTTTATTCTCTTAGTTGCACAGTACAATCATTTTCCTCTTCTTCCAATCAAAGGGACTCGTTAGCAGATCTCGCTTCCTCTCTAGCTATACCCCATTAAGAGCTCGCACCTATAGTGCTCTTGGGCGTAGCTCTACATGATACGCCATCTTAATCAATAAAACCAAAGTTGGTTAGATCTTTGAATCACTTTCCCCTAAAAACTTGGCTTCAACTAGTTTTTTCTATCTCAACCAATAAAATTTTCCTTCTTCACATTTTTGTCCTTAAGGGTGTAAATGAACAAAATCAGTTGGTAAATTATTTGAGTTCGGCTCGAGTTTTACTTCAATGCAATTTAAAGTTAATCGAGTTAAGCTTGAGTTGGAGTTACTCGAATAGCAAATCCAAATGAGCTTCAGCTTTAGAACACTAAGTTCATCAGGTTTAGGAGCTTAATCGAGCTTATTATGTTTTTAATTTATTTTTGTAAATATAAGTAATTTTAGAGTTATTTAGGAAAAATTTATAAATAATTTAAGTTTAATCAAATAATCGAGCCAAACTTAAGCTTTTCATATATATCTTAAAGTCGAATTCGAACTTAAAATTTAAAACTCTATCGAACTTAAACCAAGTTTGAGCAATTGAGCTTGGGCTCTGAGTTTTTAAATTGGGTTTGAGTTTAAGCTTAATACTGTACTAATTCGATTTAATTTGATTGCATCCTTAATTGTCATAACTGAAATTTAGTAATAAAAACATTCACTTCATTGCACTATTTCTTTCGGAATTTAAAGTAACATATTAGGAATGGTATTAGCTACTAATTTTATTAAAACTTCTCTTCTTGTTATAGTTAGGAAACTCTTCTTCCAACCTTAAAGCTAATCTTGTGTTCTACAAAAGCAAGATCTTTGGGTTTACAATTCCCAAATGGATGGCACTCCTCAATATTTGTTCAATTATTTTTAGATGTTCAATAAGCATATTGTTTATCCAATGCAAACATGCTAGACTCTTCAAATTTATCTCTCATCTATAATAATATAATAATTTCTTAAAAGAATGAATATTTTCACTAGTAGATTCAAGGAAGAATAAAGAGTCATTTGTGAAAAAGTAAATGTAATAACAATGGCCCCTTCTTCATTTTAACCCTATTAATTTATTTTCTTAGATAACTTTTGATTCTTCTTAATAATGCTTCAACAACTAGAATAAAGAGGTGTGGGTACATGCATCACTATATTTCAAAAATCTAATGACTTTCACATTTCCTACTACTATCTCATCAATGACTCAAGTGCATTAACCTATCTTACCCATGAACTCTTAAATCCAAACTTTCCCAAGATGTCTTCAACAAAATTTCCTATTCTATCAATTGTTGGCCTCAATCATGTCTAGCTTAATTGTGCAAAAATTTCCTCCTTGAAAATTCTTAGGGATCATAGATGCAATAAAATCTAAACTACAGCATACATGCCTCTATTTCTAAATAAAGCACCAAACCTCTCTAAATTCCATTATTACCTCATGTTCATTTTCAATCCATGTTGGATCATTTTAAAGGTCATACTATCTTACTAATCATCATTTCACCATTGCACTTCATAAAGACTTTAAAGCCTTATAATTATAGGTTAAAGAGAAAGCTTAACAGAGAGCAAAGACTTCCTATGAGGTATACTTCAAATGAGTATGTATCACTAATAAATAGGGGAGAGCTGAAATGTTATCAAGAGACCGTATTGCATCAATGGAAAGAAGAATGGTTAGAAACCATGCAAGAAGAAATGAAATCCTTACACGATGACCTTACTTATTATTTGGTACGATTGCTTGAGGGAAAACTTGATAGAACAAGCTAGAATATGTGATTATCACATAAGCAATTAAAAAGATACTTAAGAGATTTAACATAAGTGATATAGATCCAGTGAGTTCACTACTTTTAGGTCACTTTAAGTAAGATAGGGAAAAAAAAAATGAAAAAGTTTTCTCACGCATCGATGTTTGTCTTATACATGTTATGTTGTGTATAACATTAGATGAAGCTCATGCATTTGGTGTTGATATTTCAGTTTTACAATTTTTTTTACCCATAGATGTAAACCTTACAAATTTTGAGTAACAATCCAAGTAGTCGAAAACACCTTTTGAATATTCCTAAGGATAAACTAAACTAAGAATCAAGCTTAATATAAAAGTCGTACTCTTAATAATTGACTTCATAATTACAATTCAACTTAAGAACTATAAAATTCATATCGATCCTAGAAATTACCCAAAAACCCTAAACTCCTAAGTATAGTAGAATACTTCTGAACTTGTGAAAACCCTAAGATGAAAGGATCAAGAACCCTATTACCAACTTGAATGTTTGAAAACCCTAAAATGTAATAACAAACTCTAACTTACTAGAACCTTAAACTTTAAAATATAATGAGAACTTTCGAGCTTATTTCAACCTTAAACGAACGATAAAAAACTTGACTATTAAGTTGAACACTTAAAAACCCTACATCAAAAGCTTAACTTATCTGAGCTTGAACCATCGCTAAGATACTTATAACCTATCTTAAAAACCAATTTGAGGAAAGGAAGAATTTAAGAACTAAACCTTAACTTAGCCACTTAAATAAGGTAATCAGGTAGGATATTCAAGGGTAGAATTTAGAGAGTCATGTGTGAGGACTAAGACCAGCCATCTTTCATCCATTTCCCCTCCCAATTTAAGTTTAAACAAGCTAAAGTCAAGAGTATGAACTTAGTTGACTTGTAAGCTTAGCAATTTCCCATAAGTTTAAACAAAACAACCTTTAATTTCCTAGACAAGTTATATCATTTATAGGAAAAGTTAACTAACCATTTTTGGATTAAGCCAAAAGTGGAGTTGACAAGATAGTTGCCCATCCCTAAAACCACCCCTACACCGCTAGTTAAAGGGAGAGGATCATGGCATGCCATCTTTCCATCTTTTCATCTTTTATCTCATTTGTTATATCATAATTAATAGCCACCGAAAAAAAGCTTACAAAAACAAGCATATCCTATGGATTATGCATCACTTTGACACATTAATGTGATAGGATTTGAACAAGAAACCCTAGTCCCTAAAACTAGCAGTGAAAAGCTCTTAAACACCACTTGCTCTTCCATTGCTTTTCAAGACAAACCACACTTAAGCAAATCAAGGAGGAATTCACCAAACACACTATCTTCACTACCCATAAACATACATAAGCCAAACGCCAACCACCCCATTTTAGTACTCTATTCCCAAACACCACCCTACACTTAACCATTTAAGAAGACTTTTTAGCACCAACAAGCACCTAAAATCATAGGATTTAAGGAGCCAAGGGTCACCAAGGGAGAGGGATGAAAGCAAAGAGCCAAAGGAGACTTAAGTGAGGCACAAACTACCACCCATCCATCTAATAAAGTATACCCTATCTTCAAATGTCTTTAGAACACCATGAATATAGTTCCATTTCATGTTTTTGTAAATATATTGTGTATTATAGAAGTTTTCTTAGCTAGGATAAGTTATAGTTTTCTTGAAACTTCTTTACAAGTGATAGAACATAAGTAACCTAGGCTTGTTTCCTTTTAGCATACATGTATGTTACTTGTAATGGAGCTTAGTAACTTGAAGAAACCACACAAATTAAGCTCATGTAACCTCTTTTAAGTTTTGGACATGAGGTCTAGGAAGGTTCCCAAAGTGTTATCTTCACTTATGTTGAGTTGCACATGCATCAAATTAACCTTAACAATTAGAAAAACCCTTATATGAAGTTTTAGTGATGAATTCATCACATAAAGGCCTACCCTAAAGCATTGCGCCTAAGAGTTATACGTGTTCCTTGTCTTCCACTTGATATTATGCTAAAATGATCTACTTACAAAGAATAAAACAACCATGAGTTAAAGTACAAGTAGTATAAAGCCTTGGTTAAGCATTTAAGCTAAAGAATCAAGGGTTTAAGTCTTAAAAAATGAGTTTAGGAGCCAAAGGACCAAACTAATTAGACCTGCAATTAACTTTTCATCCATTTAGAGACCCTTAAAAATATAGTAATTAAAATAAAAAAGCTAACCAAGACTAATAGGATAAGTGTTAAAGGCCCAAAACTCATAAAATAAGCCCAAAACTCTTAACTAAGCCTTATGGAACTTTCTGCCTAGCAAGTTAAGCTTAAGACAAAGATGGCATAAAGCCCATAGACCAGAGAAAGCCTACATTAAATTTTCTAAGCTTACCAAAGTGTTGAGTAATGTTAATGTAAGAATCGGCTCATCTTTGATCATAAAAGCCACTTAAAATCTAAGAAGTGCAAGATAGTGATATGACCAAAAATATTAAATGAAAACACAATCTTAATAAAGTAATTAAGCTCAAATAAATGGCTTAAGCCTAAGCCCTTATAATTTCACTAAGTAGTAAAAGGCCCAATAACAAATTTAAGCCTAAAAGGAAACTTAATCTATAAAGAAGCTATAATCATCATGACAAGTGGTATCAAATGCCTATCGGGATTGCAATGGACTAGCATATCATGTTTGATACTAATATAAATAGGATGGTGCAACTTTGTATTGATGTTGCCGGAGTAAGGCTTCTTCAAGCCTGTGCAAAATGTTATGTGTTATTTTTTTCTTAATTAGAGTCTTAGTTATTCTAAATCATGAAACACAAGAGTCTACGACTATTAAAATATGATATAACAAATCTTGTTTGTTGCACTTGAAAATTTAGGTTGAGAGCATTATGTGCATGCATGTGGTATAATGGTTATATGTCAAGTCTCATAACTCAACCATTTTAGGATTTTAATATTTCAGGCAATGATATCTATGTTAATGTATTTGGTGATATGGGACATAACTTATATCAAGGAGATGGGTTATGCCAAACTTATTGTGGTCCAAAATTGGAGGGATAAATAGATGCTTATGGAAGCTAAAAGTTTTTAATTGATGGACTTAGTGTTTTGATTTTTCGTTTAAAATATTTTGAGATAAATTTGCATGTTTTTTTTTTTTTTTGGTAATTGATGTAAAGTCTTTAGAGCTATCTGGAGATTTCCAATAAAAGTACATATTTGAGGCTTTTAGTTGTTTCTCAAACTTCAGTAGAAATATGGGGTGAAGTTACACCTGTATAAGAATCGATTCTGAACTGTAAGTTGGCCTGGCCAAAATGAGAATGGGCTCAAACTGGCCTATAAATTGTCGAGCCATAAGGGTTTAGGTAGTTCAACCATTTGAAACCACCGACCTAGTAAGCCCTTCAATTGGCGGTTTAACTTGCCGATTCAAGCTGACCTAAACCTTCCTATTAAAAAAAAAGTTTGCTTTTGTCAACTCTCATCCATCCTTTCCACTTTCCTACATCCTAATTCCCACTTACTCTTACTCTTTTTTACTTTCCCTCTATCTTTTCCACTTTCTCCTTCTTCAACTCTCCTTTCCCTACTTTATCCTTTTCCTTTTCTTTCTCAGTCACTACTACTCTACACTAAGTCATTAACACACACAACACCACATGCATAATGCTCAAGCATAGCACAATGTTAGAAATCAGAATTTGCATTTTCACTTTTACAACAGGATGATTCTCAAGTCTAAAAATGAGGCAAGCGTATGGTATGTGAATTGTGATTATGAAGGAAATGAAACAATTGATAGTAGATGGTTAGGGAAATTTTTTCAACATATTTTGTGTTGAAAAGATTTTCAATTTGCAGGCCAAATTTAGACATCACAATTCATAGAATAGCATTATTTTGACATATTCAATATTTGAATGATATATGCATAGAGAAAGTTTCATATAAATTGGCATGCAAACTTACAAATGCACCTTCACAAAATTATACAAGCTCTCTATTTGCATTCAAATTTCAATATTTTCTATCTACACTTTGATCTCGTTTTAAAGCCACATTTTGCTTGTTTTAGTGTTCTCATTTTTGATATTATGATCCATTTGAGTAACTATGATTCCATTTTTTAAAAAATAATTCCTGTCTTAGGTTTAACCAACTTACGTAGTATTTGCAATCTTTATCTTTTGCTTGATTTTTTTTTTTTCTGTTTGCCTTTGGTAGAAATTTTTCTTACGTAAATCTTTCTTCTCTTTAGTAATAAAAATCTAAATATCTCCATGGATTATTTCTTCTAATGTTCATTTTTTGGAAAGAAGCACACTTCCTCATCAAGTAGAAAAGGCAAGGGGAAGGCCATGGGAATAGGTACGTTGTTTGCATCGCAATGATTCAAGAACATACCAGCATACCTAGAGTACGACTATAGGACAGAGCACAAAACATCATGACAAACATTGATCACAGATCTATGCCATTACCCGAATTTGAACCTCTATGCATGAGTTAGTCTGGTAGCCATCTTTAAGGATAAGGAGTATGACATTAACATAATTCCTAACATAGAGAAATAATAAATGGGTCAGCCATCTTATGTATTGTGACCTTCGGGTTTAGATAAGACCCTTAGATTCAATAAATTTAATATTTTCACTAAACATTTTCGTAAAGGTATAGATGAACAAGGGAACTCACGGGGCATACCGTAACTATTGCAACGTAAACTAGACGTAGAAAACCGATGAAGGTTATGATACTCTTAATAGACATATGAGATTAAAGCATCCTAGAGAGGTCGAGATAGGCAACGTACAATAATAAATCGTATGAGGCAGTGGTTCATTTGGACCAACATTAATGTGGTATGATTAGAAGAAGCACAAGTACAATCTTGTGTAGTACCTTGCAAACATTCACCTCTCATTCAATGCAGGTGCATCACCATGACAAAGTAGATATGAGTAGGAGAAGTTCGATTTCGGCATGTGCCAAATAAACCATAGTACATTGAGCAGACTTACCTAAAGTGGAGCCACCTAGGAGCTCTACCATGAAGATAAGCAAAAGCTTACAAGTAAGTTCGTTTTACTAGATACATTAGTATCCATATGTGTCGACATATGGATTGATCATTTTCATAACAACCCATATATGGGCATAACTTGTCATTAGATCAAGGATAATGGCAACTAAGCAAGAGATTGTTGGCATTGAAGGTATTCAATGTTCACCACATAGTGCGAAACTTATACAAAATTATTTGTAATTCTAAACAAATATAGGTTATGATATGGTAAAGGAGATCGAGCTAACCAATTTCTAAGTTTCGAGCAATGTTAGCGACTTGCTCATGTATTTTCTATGCCGAAGACCTATTTGGAAGCTTTACTTGTGTAGAAGACTTGTACATGAGCTCTTTAAGGATAAAATCATCAAGGATAGACAATTTTGCTTGGTAGGTCGATAAGACATGAGGTCTTTTCTACTCGGCTAGGCTTGATTTGCTCAACCAAGTTTGCTTTGCTCAGTGGTCTGCTTAATCAGGTTGACCAGAATTTCAAGTCCGTTCAAATAAAGTCTTTAGGGTCTCCAATAGCTCATCAACCTAGCCCATTAGCTCTTTACTCGAATAACTCGTATGACTATTTATTTTTAGTTATGTTATTTAAACTTTTTATTTCTTGTATTACTCCTAAATTACCTATATATTTATTTTATTTTTATAGGAATGCCACTAAGGCATCCATTTTTTATCATTTTATTTACAAGTTTGCTGCTATGTATAAATATGACACTTGTGTAAGGTTTTAGATAGATTTGCAAAATCAATGATAAACCTTTAAGTCTTTTCTCTTGAAAAGCTCTCTCTTCTAGCTCTTCTCAATTCCTCTAGTAAGAATTATGGTAAGCAACCCTAGGTCTAGTGTTAGTATGCCATATTGTGTATTAGCTTAGGTCCATATGCAATTCTATGGTACATCATATCTATAGAGTTAGTGTGCAACACTGCTAAACCATGGACTTTTATTTACTTTACGAGCCATCTTGCGGTTCGAACCCACCCCCTTGGTTACGTATGATACCAAGGCTATGTGTTCATCCACAAATTCGTATCATCTTAGTATCAGAACTCTAGTATTTCATCCTTTAGGGTTTCTTGAGTTTTAGTAAGGTGCTATTTTGACTGTGCAAGAAGGGGGTACATGATTGAAATGATTAAGATTTTATATTTGTGGCGTAAACTCAATTTGGACTCACTGCAATTTCGTGGCTTATGAGTGTGAAACAATTAAGTCAATATTATATTTGGAAGTGTAGCCCTTCGAATAACAACTATACATGTTTACAATGGGTCACAAGTGTTGGGATAGAGGCTATTATAGGGTTTGAAATTTGTGGGTCTCTCACTTTTTTGAAGGACAACTTAAGTCCCATAACTTAGGGGGTGAACTCACGTGGGTGTAGCTATGCAAATTACAAGGAATTCGAATTGGGTGTCCTAAATTGAGAAATGGGTGTTTGATTTTTCCGCAAAAGGTGCTTCGATTTTTGGTTTGGGTAGTCGAATTCTAATTGAGAGGTGCTCAATGGGGTTCCTTTATATTGTCACAATTAGTAGCTAATGGAGCGTGTTGTGGTTGCTTGTGTTGAGCCTAGAGAGTGTTTGAAATTATTTCGTAGTGTGGTTGTTGTTAGCTGTGGTAAGCTTTGTTGTTATAGCAATAGCAGGTTGGGTTAGTGGTGGCCATCATATGTGCTGTTGGTATGCTGTGCATGGTAGGTGTTGTATGTGCAACAAGGGTGATTATTGGCTGTGGGCGTGTGTACGTGTGGTAATTTCGATGGTGGGTGCTATACCATGTTTGAGTAGAGGGTATCTTGCAGCAATTTTAAGCAATATGCAATAGAGTAGGTTGTGATGGAGCCATGTTTGACAGGGAAGTGTAAACAGGTTGCAGTAGTGGTATTTAGTAGATTTACCAAGCTTGTAGATGTTGTATGTACTGTAACCGGAGTGAAGAACAGTAGCGGTTAAAGCCTCATTGTGTTTCAGTTTGGAAATTACTGTTGCATGGAGTGGAGTTGCAACTGTGAATTGTAAGTTGGCCACTGTGTTTGCCATCTGAAGTTTGTAAGTGGACTACAAAAGAGTTCAGCAATGTACAAAGCTGCCCTATTTATTTGAGCCATGCCTTCTATCCGAGCTAATTGATAGATGTTGTCCAGTTTAGCCTAGCTTATTTGAGTTGTGCTCTTCCATTGTTGAGCTCCTAGGTATGTGACTGGAACCGAAGAGCAGTGAAGCGTGGAGCTGAAGCAATCAGTTAAGCAATGGTCCATGAACGTGTAGTGTAAGAGTGAGAAGATGTGCACCTCCGAGCAACTGTAAGCTGCTGTCGATAGTGAGCTACTGTACTGGATGTCGAGTGCAACTTGAAGTGTGTGTATGCAGTCGGATAAGGGCTACGAGTGCCAAGCCGAGCGGCTATCCTTAAGAATTGTATAGGCGAGCTCTTGGCTTCAAGCGTGTTAGTGAAATTGCTAAGCAGCTGTGACTTGTACTGTTGTGCACGTCTAAAACCAAGATGAGTTGTTCGTTTACCCAAGTTCCAAGCTGATATCCGAAGTTGCTGTTCCTTTGGGTGCTATTAGTGGACCTAATAACTTTGCCGAATTGCTTCGTGAAGGACAACTCAGGTGCGTATTGAGCTACTCTGACTTTGAGGAGAGTAGCGTTGCTATATTCCCATGTTCCAAGCTGTCAGTGACGTTGTGTGCAAACCGAAGTGAAAAGCTATTGTCTGCAAAGACTAAGGATTTTCCGAGCTCATTCGAGCAATTGGTTATTTAAATTAGAGATGACATGTCCAGCTTGTGTAGCTCAACCTCATTGCCGAGCCTCTTGTGTGAGCAGCATACACGTTGTGTGTATCAAGCTATTACAAGTGTACCATGCTATCCCATTGGACTGTTGCCGAGCTACTGTCCTATCTAAGAAAATTATCGAGATTCCGAGCTGCTATTTTTCCTTGTTTTGCCAAGCTGATTTAAGTGCAAAGCCAAACTATTGCGTGTATGACAAAGAAGTTTCCGAGCTGAACTTGACATTCCGAGCTGAGCCACAGGTCCATGCTGTTATATTTTAAGTTGCTGAGCTGAGATTACATGTTCGAGTTGTCAAGTCTGAGCTGAAGTGTGTTGTATTATTCTTCATTTACCGAGCTGCCTTAATCGAAGATCCACGCTATCGTAGAATTTCTTAAGGTGAAGTTAAGCTGTATTTGGGTCGACTGTGTATATACCAAGCTATTATTTCAACTTTTCGAGCCGTTGTAACTCCCAAAGCTACCGAATTTCTTTTATTGAGCTATGCCAACATTAAGTTGCTGAGCTATCCAAAGTTACCAAAAAGTGAAGTTGTATCCTTAGAAGCGCGTGTGTGAACAAAAAATAGCTGAACTGATTGTTGTGTGGGTAATGGAATTGTACACATGTGAGGGAGGTCGGTAAAGCTATCATCCGAGCTAGTGTTTACTGAGTTAGTGCGTGTGCCGTGTAGTGATTAAGTTCAATGACTATCAATTGAAACTAAGCTGTTAAGTTGTATATGTATGCTGAAGCTGACCTTGGACATAAGTTATCCAATTTCCAAGCTATCGTGAAAGTATGTCCCAACTATTGTACTTCGAAATTGCTAAGCTAGGGACAAGTGTGCTCGTGTGTCTTTCAAGTGTGGTCAGCACATGAACAGCTAGTGGCAGTCTTGTTGTCAATTTGACTCCGTGCTAATTTATGTATGTCGAGCTAATTCGTGTTGGTGTCCGATAAAGAGACTGTCGGAGCTGCTATTTCTTTGAAGAATTGCAGTTTGCTATGCGTGTAAGTGTAGATTTGTGGACAAGCGTATAAGAGCTGAAGTGGAGAAATTGTACCAAGCTGACTTATACACGAGTGTGGAGAACTTGTGAAGTATCAAGCTATCCTTTAAGCAAATTGCCTAGCTGCAACAATTGTATGTGATTGAACCTAATATCCGAGCTGTTACGTGAATTGGGTTTGCTAAATTAAGGTGCTAAGTGTATTTCAAGTTGAGTATATTAGTGCTGCTCTGTCCATTCGCCACCCAGCTATTCTCTCTCGCATATTAAGCGTTGAGCTAAAATATGAGCGTTACTTGGAGTTATAACCTACGTTTTGTGCTGAAGTGTTATTAGTAATGCTTAATAGAGAAGTACAGGCCAAGCTGTTGTTAGCTGTATCAAGCTGGTTTCTTTTGTGTCGATAAGGCAAGTGCAAGATGTTAGTGTGCCTAAAGTGAGTGTGCCATGGTGATATGAAAAAAAAAAGGTGCCAAACACATGATTTTATTTAGATATTCTTGAATCAAAACTTATTCAACATGGCAAAAAGAGCCCAACATAGGTATCGTAATGCACGAGACTTGAGGATGAAATCTCCTTATCAAGTCTTGAATCCTGTTTCCCCTCATGTGTTGGAACAATTAGAGTTTATACTTGCTGAGCTTAAGGAGCTCAAAGAAGGAATAAGGCAACAAAGGAACACTCAATTAGAGGATATTGGAGAGAAGGAAATTGGAGGAAAAGAAGTAGGAGTTGAGGATGAAAAGGAGGTTGATAAGGAAGGACATGCCGAGTTGCAACTTACTACCCATGTCTTTGACATGATCTCATTGCCAATGACACTTGGAGCTAGTGATGACTACAAGTACTATTATATTAGTCTTCCACATGTCGTACTCTTTTATTTTGATCCATTATTGAGGTTGTCTACAAGTGATATGTACTTTAGTAGTATTGTGCCTATGAGATGTTATAGGTTGCTTGTTAGTGTTTTCCAAGGTTATGGTGACAAATATTCCTATTTGAGTTGTGTTGTTCTTATCCTTAGTGCTCTCACAATGGAAAAAATTTAAAGTATATAGATGGGAGGAGAAAAGATTTAGTTGTGAGGAACTGGAAGAGGTGATGGCTATTAAGCATGATGTTGTAAGACCAACATTAGTAGAGCATGAAGCTTTAAGGTTACTTAAGGTAAAAGAGTAGTTTGAGGTCTTACATGTTCAGCTACCTCGAACACATGCTATAGTGTTTAAGCCTGAAGTTCTGTTGTTCCCCATGATTTATAGTTGCTAGAACTACTTAGGGGTGATTGACCAAATATATGATGAATGGAAAGAAGGATCCTTAAAGAAGAGTTTGATTGATCAAGTTCATGATGAATGGAAAGAGCATTGGTTGATATTAACATTGGTGAAGGAGCTTGAGTTCTTTTCTATGTTCATATTTTATTTTTGCATGCTAGTATTTGATCCTAATAAGATTTGGAGCCACCAATTGCTAAGTTTCAAGCCATTGGTCTTGTATAAGATATCAAGAGGGGAGGTAAATTGATATCTTTAAATTTTTGAAAAAATTTTTTATATAAGAAAATACCCCTCTTAACAACTTATATTGGTGAACAGTAGTATTTTAATAATTCAATGCACAAATAATCAACACAATTAAATAACACAAATAAATATAGATAAGGAGGAAAATATCAGGCCGACGATTTATAGAGCTTTTACCTTCTACTTATTGCTCTCTTCTAACTTTACTATTGAGAACCTAATCTACTTCACTGTACCATTCTACTTGATCCACTAAATCAAAATCATGAAAAGTTTACAAGCACTTGCCACACATAGGCTTACATAATACTCTACTTTGCCTATCTAACCTTTCCATAATCTAGGTTAATACAGATCTTACAAAGTACAATCTATCTCTACTCTTCTTCAAACAATAAACAAATTGTTATAGGGAAAACAAATGAGAATGACAATATGAATCTCAACAAATTTCGGATAGAAACACAAATATGATTGATGAAAAATCCACTTCAATTCAACTTTCTTAAGAAGTATCTGAACTACGTTCTATACTCTTTCAGACAATAGAAAATAGCTCTTGTTATTAAGTATATGTAATCTCTTTTCTTCAAGATTCGTATTATGTCATTTTGAATCAATTTTTTCTTTTATACTTAAGTCTTTCAATGGCTAAAAGATGATAAGAATTATCTTCAACTCATGTTTATCCTTTTTCAACGATTAGATCATTCAAGGATATCTTAGAGATGATCTTGGTAATTTTGAATTTTAAATCTGATTCTCTATGCTTGATCAGCAACTTCTAGATAGACTTTGGATTTGAAAATTTACAGCAAGATAAGATTATTTACAGTTTCCAAATCAGCTTCAATCTTAGAAAATGAAATCCCACAAAATTTGAAATCAACCTTATTCTTATCTAATGCTAGATATTTTCTTATGATTTATCCAAAGATACCTTCGGTTAAAAATAATCCCTATGGATCTTGATTCCATTTTAAGTGAAACGAGATTAAGTGTATTTTCCTAATACAGCCAATCTAGTAGAGCTAGGCCTTGTTTAATTTGAATATGATATAATTTAATTTTCCGCGTTATTCTTCTAGACTAACAATCTGAATAACCTTCTAAAGAGTATTAGTTTTCTTTTCTCTAAAGTCTCTAAATAAGTTTTTGAAGTGTTGTACCAATTCTTTTTATAAAAGCTTTTGAAACACTTTTTGAAAAATTTCAAACTAGTCTCTTTTTCAAACAATTCAGACCTTCTAAATCAGTTTCTGAATGCACCTCAATTTTGCAATTTTAAACTTTCTGAAGAACTTTTTAAATACCTACATACTTATTAATTCATTAGTGTTCTTCTCTTTTTGTTATCATCAAAATTTATGAGAGATATTTAATATTCTCCCCCTTTTTTATGATAACAAAAATACTCTTATAGAACCAAAAACATAAATAAAGCTGAATTAATATCCAACAAACAATAATAAAAGAAAACTTCTCACAGTCACACAATAAACATGTTTTTGGTTTTTCTCTCTCCTTTTTTATTTATCATTAGAGATCATTGATTAACCCCCCCCCCCCCCCCCCCCCCCTATTTTTTNAAATTAATCTCTTTCTCAAATGATTTAGACCTTTTGAATTAATTTTTGAAAATAACTCAATTTGCAATTTTTAACTTTCTAGGTACCCTTCTAAATACTTGCATTCCTAATGATTTATTAGCATTCATCTCTTTTTCTTATCATCAAAATATATGAGAGATATCTAACATTCTCCTCCTTTTTGATGATAACAAAAACACTCCTATAGAACCAAAAACATAAATCAAACAGAATTAATATCCAACAAATAGTAATAAAAGAAAACTTCTCACAATCACACAATAAATATGTTTTTGGTTTTTCTCTCTCCCTTTTTTATTATCATCAAAGATCATTGATTAACTCTCCCTATTTTTTTTTATAAACAAATAGAATGTATAGAATAAAAAGACTTCATTGAATAATAGAAAGATCATAACCAAGTCCATAGAAGGACTGTTCATCAGGAAACAAAGAAAATCATAACAAAGTTTGAATAAGACAAAAGATCCTAACACAAACTTGAGACTAAAATACTAAAAAGAGAAAATCATTTCTTAGATCTTTTTGTTTTCTTCCTAGCACAAAGCTTAAATCTTCTAAAATATGTTATAAGCGCTTTGCTGGGAGAAGGATTTGCTTCAAATGAGGTCACCACAGAGAAAGTTGGTTCTTTGTTAAACGTAGGTGTAGTTTGAGTTGGAACTTGTGTAAAGTCTTTTTTGGTGGAAGCAGTAAAAAGAGTTTCTGTATTTCCTTCTAGAGGTATCTGTTCTTCAGGATTCATAATAGGAATAGCAATTTAAGGTGTTATAAATTTAGGATCTGAAGATTGTGGGGAGATGACAAGAGTTTTGTTGGGAACTGGAACAAGTAATGGATCAGTTTGATTAGTTGGCTAAGTAGAAACCACAGGGGAATGAGGTTTAGTTAGTATGAGGTGAGGATTTGAGATAGGAACAAAGGGTTTAGTTGGTTGGGTTTGTTCAAGGGGTTCAGAAGGAAGATCAACAAGATGAGCTTGGTGATAGGAATCAGTCCATGATGATCCCTAAGCTAAGGTTGACCCATCCTAAGACAACGCCGACTTATTAGAAGCCGAACCTAACCTGTCTTAACCTGAAGCCAAATTATTTAAAGCTAAGGCCAAATAGCTTTTGTTGAGGCTGAGCTAATACCAGAAGGCCAAAGGGAAGAAAAGGAGCTACTTGGCCTCAAGTTTGTTATCAACTGAGAAGCTGAGAAACTACACGGTTGAGCACTCGAGACCAAAGAATAGCTCGGCACAGCGTAGGAGAGATCATGCCAAGCAATCTACGGGTACACTACTGTGGGCCGACCTCATTGGGAACTCGAATAAGAAGTATTTTAAGTTCATGCTTCGAATTTCCTTCACAAGGTTTCAAAAGTCTTTCTGCAAATATGATCAAATATGCCCTATTATACTTACTCCAAACTCTTACCACTTAAAGATAGCGTTTGAGGCTATTTACGTGAGTTTAGTTATCAGAGTAGCACCTCTAGTCTAAGCACTTTTTGGTATCAAAGCATTTGATGGTTGATTTTATCTAAGCAATTGACCTAAAAGAAAGACTTTCGATAGTTTAGCGTTGTCCATTCACCAGTAGAAGAGAAAGTGGTTTGTTGTGAAATTGAGAGTCAAGTTAAGTTTTTGGTCAAAATTAAATGGACCAAGCTAATCAGGGCTTCAAGCCTGAAAAATCTAGGACCCAATGATGCTAAAGCAACCTGAACATTAGAAAGAAATACAATGAAGGGCATTTTATTGGAATGCCAAGGCAATTGTTAATCGATACAACAAATGTCAAAAGATATTTGCTGATGACAAAAATGAAGCAAAGGAGTACCGTTAAGGGAGGACATGGAGGTAAAAAATGCTGTTGATCTTTTCCATGATAAGGTAAGCTTGTTATTGGGGGACTATTTCGTCTACTGGTGCTGAGGGAGTGGGTTCCATTCCTTGCTCATGCTTAACACAATTTCCTATAAGTTTTCTTATCGAACCACTTCATTAATAACTTGTTTATTTTACAAATATGCAGCTTTGAAACCTTGCCTTGACTCTAGTAAACTCTTTGCCAAAGTGAAAGCAAACTTAGAAGAGAGAATTGAAGTCATTACTTCCGGTGACCTTTGCACATCTTTTAGAAGATTTTGAAGTCTTCGTTACTGGAGTAATAACCTTAGACTTTTGTGGAATCTTCTTTGGTTTTGGTACAGGGGGTTGTTTAGGAGGATCTTTTTCAAACTTTCCTTTAGATGGCTTGTCTATAGGATTAAAGGCTTTAGGTTTAGCAATTTTTTCAGATGAGCTGGAGTCTTGCATATCTTGAGCATTCTTTTGATTAACTTCCTGAAATGGTTCAGAATGTACCTCAAAACCATTCTTTTGATTCACTTCTTAAGTAGTTTCTTCCATTAGTTCATCACAAAGTTCTAAGGTTAAGGTTTTTTTTTTTTAGATGAATCTTGACTTGTTTCAGAAGGTGGATTAAGTTAAGGATCTGCAAGAATGATGGTGTTGGTTTCTTATTCATTAAGAACAATAAGATTGTTGGGATTGTTTTGGACTTTGGATTTAATCCCCTTTACAGCAATTTGGGTTGATTTTCTAGGAGCTATGATTTTGGGTGAAGGGAAAAAAAAAAAAACCATGAGAAGGAAATATGAAGAACCTGATGAAATGAAAAGAAGAAAAATGATAAGGGCTTTTATATGTTCGAAAGAAATGAATTGCAAGTCTTGATGGTCCTTATCTGTAAGAATGTGGGCTGATTTAATAAACCTACTACTGAAGAGTTTAAGGACCTACTCAAGACATGCTAAGACCCACTCCTTTTCGTGCGCAACAAACAGGAAAAAGAAAAAGAAAAAGAAGAAAAAATGCATGTGTTCAAAATTTTGTAAAATAAGGGAAATTAATAAAATGATCTCTATTCTAACAAAAAAGATTATATACACCAATTTTATTACAAATAAATTCAAACCTTAATTTATCTAAGGGCTTTGCAAATATATCGACAAATTAATATTCAGTTAGAACAAAATCAATACTTACATCATTATTTGTTACGTGATCATGAATAAAATGGTGCCTTATTTTCTATATGTTTTGACCTTAAGTGATGAACTCGATTTTTTGTCAGATTAATAGCACTAGTGTTATCACATTTTATGGGTATACTCTTATAACTTATCCCATAGTTATTCAATTGTTGTTTTAATCAAAGTATATGTGCACAATAATTTCCAATTGATACATATTCAGCTTCTACAGTTAAAAAAGTAATAGAATTTTGTTTCTTGGAAGACCAAGAAACTAATATATTTCCTAAGAACTGATAAGTTCCTAAAGTATTCTTCCTATCTACTTTACAACCTACATAGTCAGCATCTAAATATCCTATGAGATCAAAATTTTGACTTTTAGGATACCAAATTCCTAATTTTTCAATGCTTTTTATATATTTAAAAATCTTTTTAACTGTAGTTAAGTGTGTTTCTATTGATGAACTTTGAAATCTAGCATATACAGAAGTACCGAACAGAATGTCAGGGTGTAAAGCAATTAGATATAATAAGGATCCAATTAAACTTTGATATAGTTTTTCATTTACCTTTTTGCCATTACCCGTGATGTTGAGCTTTGATGAGGTATTCATAATAGTTGAAGAATCCTTGGTATTCTCAAAACCAAATTTCTTCAATATTTGTCTAGTGTACTTCTCTTAGTGGATAAATATTCCATTCTTTGATTGTTTGATTTCTAATCTCAAGAAAAAGTGTAATTCTCCCATAAATGACATCTTAAATTCTACTTGCATCAATCTTAAGAACTCTTGGTAATATTTTTCATTAGTTGCAGCTAAAACAATATCATCAACATAAATTTGTACAACTAACATATATTCTTCGTGATGTTTCATTAAAAGTGTAGTATCTATTTTTCCCCTTTGAAAGTCATTTTTAATTAAGAATTGAGTTAGTCTTTCATACCAAGCATGAGAAGCCTATTTAAGTCTATATAAAAACTTTTTTAACTTATACACATGATTTGATTTGAAGGGATCTTTAAATCTAGGAGGTTGATCAACATATACTTTTTTTTTTATAAAGCAATTCAGAAAAGCACTTTTCATATCCATATGATATAACTTAAAGTTTTATAAACATGTAAATGCAAGTAATAATCTTATAGCTTTCAATCTAGCAACAAGAGTATAGGTTTCATCATAGTCTATTTTTTCTTTCCGAAAGTAACCTTTAGCCACTAAACTTGCTTTGTTTCTTATTATTTTTCCATGTTCATCTAACTTGTTCTTAAAAACCCATTAAGTTCTAATGATTGACTTATTTTTAGGCCTTTGAACTAAGCTTCAAACCTAATTTCTTTGAAATTAACTAAGTTCTTTTTGCATAGCTAAGATCCAGTTATTATTATTTAAAGCTTCATGAACTAAATGAGGTTCTACTTCAAAATTAGGGCAAAATGATTTTCAAAGTTTTGTAAGCTTGATCTTGTTCTTATTCCAAATCTAACGTTACCAATTATAAGTTTAGGAGGATGATCGATTTTAAATTTAAGAAATGATGGTGGAGTATGAAAATATTCAGAACCTTCTGACTTACTTTCTAGATGTGTCTCAATAAACCCGATATTAGTTTCTGAAGAACCTTATGATTCGGGTTTTGTTTTGGATACATTAAGCATCCTTGAAGCTTCTATTGTTTTGTCTAAAGGAGGTTTTGTTTGTCCTTATTTTAAATCAAGACATAATGTATTCTTTTTATTTGAGACAATTGGAATTTCATCATCCGATTCTTCATAGCTTGTTTCTTCAATAAATTTGACATTTATTGATTTTTCCACCACTTTTGTTTCTTTATTGTATACTTAGTATGTCTTTGAGTTTAGAGAGTAGCCTAAAAAGATCACTTTATTAACTCTCTCTTCAAATTTTCCTCAAACTTTTCCTGTTTTCTTTATAAAAAACTTGCAACCAAAGGTGTGAAAATATGAAACAGTAGGTTTTCTTCCCTCATAAATCTCATAAGCAGTTTTATTTGTCAAGGGTCTTATATATACACAATTTATGATATAACAAGCTATTAAAGCTGCTTCTACCTAGATATGATTTACTATATTACTTTCATTAAAAAGAATTCTCGTCATTTCTTGGATAGTCTTGTTTTTGTGTTCAATTACTCCATTTTGTTGTGGATTATAGGGTACGGAAAAGTTATAAGTGATGCCTTTTTCTTCACAAAACGAGATAAAATTTGAGTTTTCAAATTCGTTTCTATGATCAGTTTGTAGACTAATGATGGAGAGCCCTTTTTCATTTTTAACTCTTTTTGAAAAGATTTCAGAGTTTTTAAAAGCATCACTTTTATGATGTAAGAACAAGGTCTAAGTGAATCTAGAGAAATCATCTATTATAATAAGTCCATACTTATTTCTTTCAAGACTTATAGTACGAGTTAGACCAAATAGATCTAAGTGCAATAACTCTAAGGGTCTTTGAGTGGAAATAACTTTTTTACTCATATGTGAAAATGAACTTATTTTATTCTTAAGATAAGCTGCACAACGAATATTCTCATGAGCATACAGTTTTGGCAAGCCTTGAATTAAGTTTTTTTTAGACAAGTTTTCTAGTTGTTGAAAGTTCATATGTCCAAGTCTTTTATACCAAAGTATGGCATTATCATTTATTGAGATGAAATAGCTTTTTGATGGTACTTCCAATGGTTTAATTAAATAAACATTTTTATTTTTGAATCCTTCAAATAACTTAAGTCCATCTTTGTTAAAGTCAACATATTTATCATGTTAAAAAATTATTCTATATCCTTTATCACATAACTGACTCATGCTTAATAAGTTATGTTTTAATTTTTTAACCAACAACTCGTTCTTAATTGAATGAGGTATTAAACCAATTGTACCTACTGCAATTATTTTATCTCTACTATTGTTACCAAATTTCACATAACCATCTTCCTTCTATTCCAGATTTGTGAACAACGAAGCATCACTTATCATGTGTCTTGAACATCTATTGTCAAGGTACTATGTTCCTTTTATCTTAGATTCGTAATCCTGTGCATATCATAGCATAATTAAGTCTATTTACAAACCTAATGAAGCTTGGGTCTATGAAAATTTAACCTCGTCTTTTGAATCGAATCTTGATTATTGTTGAGCTTATATTTTTTGTAAAAACAATGTTTCTCTATATGACCTAGTTTATTACATAGGAAACAAGCATGAGACTTTTGCTCAGTATACCTGTTACTTACCACTTTTCTTTGATTTAGATTCTTTCTGAAATACATTCAGTTCAAACTTCTATTATACCCTTTAAAGGGATACTTATCGTTGTTTTGATAGAACTTTTTTTTGTACTTTTGGTAGGTTCAAATGCTTTGCTGTTTTCACCTCCTTTGATAGTTTCTTGATTTTCATCTTTTTATTTAACAAATACTATTTCTTTCTTTGTTTTAGATGTTTCTCTAAATTCAAAACCAAGTCTAAATTTTGAATTATCCATTCTTTGGCAAGAAATCAACATTTGTAACTTCTTATTACTTTCATCAAACTTATAAAGCATATTTTTTATTAACTTAGATAAATCCTCCATATGATTTTTCAGGTTTTTAATTTCTTCTTTTAAAATAAGATTTTCATTAGCTAAGGCTTCACGAGCAATATGCAATCCTTTGAAATCATTTTTCAAAAAATCATTTTCATCTACTAGCAATTGATTAGTTTGACTAAGAACATGCTTTTCGCTTTTTAATGTCTTTACTACTAATTCAAGCTTTGATATGTTGTTACTTGACTAGGAAAGAGCTTTGAGGAGTTTGTTAATTTCAGCACATATATCATTAGGTACTTCTAAGTCAAAATCAGAATCAGTTTCAGAATCTATCTCAGAGAGTGTCATAAGACATAAATTTACTTTCTCACATTTTTCTGAACTTTCTAACTTAGTTTCTGAATCCTTTAAGTCACTCCATGTACCTATCAAAGATTTACGTTTTTTCTTAAATTTCACCATTTTCTTTATTAACATTGGACATTCATACTTAATATGCCCAAGCTTTTTGTATTCATAGTAGCTAATTTCCTTTTTGAACTTTTTCTTCTCTTTTTCTTTGATTGCCTTTCTTGCATCAATAGATTAGTTCTTATTAGTAGTAAATCTTGTAGTGAATGTTTTCTTACCTTTTTTCTTAAGCCATTTGTTAAGCTTTCTAGATAGAAGTGTCATATCTTCATTTTCTTCTTTAGACAAGTCTTCTCCTTTAGAGTAAGCATCTGTTTCCTTAGCTTTGAAGGCTATGGCCCTTTTCTTTATATCTTCTAAAGTACATTTCGATTTGAGAAAATCAGTTTCATATGCCATAAGCTTATTGTGCAGTTAACTCAGAGTTAATGTTTTTAGATCACAAGCTTCTTTTTTGGCAGTTTTCTTTGCATTCCAAATTTTAGGAAGAATCCTTAGCATCTTGCATGCCATTTTTACACTACTAATTATTTTGCCAAGAGAAGACAATTCATTAATTATAGTAGTAAATCTACTAAAGGAGTCATTGATTTCTTCATCAAGGAAAATTTGAAAAGTTTCATATTGTTGAATCAGCGGGTTCATTCTTGTGTCCTTAATGGTCTCTGTACCTTCATAAGTTTGTACTAAAGTATCTTAAATATCTTTAGCGGTTTCACATGAAGCAATTAGATAAAACTTTGAACGTGCGATAGTACTCAATAGTAAATTCTTAGCCTTTGAGTTGAGTTTGGCTTTAGTGATATCATCGTTGGAACTTTGAGATCTTTTGTTGAGATGATTTGTTAAGCTTGATAGTCTGATGCCTTAACATAAGTCTCCATCTTGACTTTCCAATAGGGGAAGTTAGTTTTATAAAAAAATGGTGTCTTGCCAAGCTGAACTATTAAACTACCACTTGGTTTACCCATGATCTTAAATTCAAGAAAATATTAAAGCGAGGCTTTGATACCATTTGTAGGTTTTGTATAAGATATTAGGGGGCAGTGGGGGAAGGAATTGATATCTTTAAATTTTTGAAAACTTTTTCAATATAAGGAAATACCCCTCTTAACAACTTATATTGGTGAACAGTAGTACTTTAGTAATTCAATGCACAAATAATCAACACAATTAAATAACACAAATAAATAAAGATAAAGAAGAGAATATCAAGTTGAGGATTTATAGAGTTTTGATCTTCTACCTACTGTGCTCTTCTAGCTCCATTGTTAGGGATCCGGTTTACTTCACTATGCTGTTCTACTTGATCCATTAAATCAAAATCATGAGAAGTTGACAAATACTTGCTACACAAAGGCTTACACAATACTTTGTTTTACCTATCTAGCTTTTCCACAATCTAGGCTAATACGAATCTTACAGACTACAATTTATCTTTACTCTTCTTCAACCGATAAACAAATTGTTATAGGGAAAACAAGTGAGAATAACAATATGAATCTCAACGAATTTTGGATAGAAACAAAAATATGATTGATGAAAAATCCACTTCAGTTCAACTTTCTTAAGAAGTATCTGAAATACGTTCTGTACTCTTTTAGATAGTAGAAAATAGCTCTCGTTATTAAGTATATGTAATCTCTTTTCTTCAAGATTCATATTATGTCATTTTGAATCAATTTTTTCTTTTATACTTGAGTCTTCCAATGGCTAAAAGTTGATGAGAATTATCCTCAACTCATGTTTATCCTTTTTCAACAACTTGATCATTCAAGGATATCTTGGAGATGATTTCAGTAATTTTGAATTTTAAATTTGATTCTCTATGCTTGATCAGCAACTTCCAGATAGACTTTGGATTTGAAAATTTACAATGAGATATGCTTATCCATAGTTACCAGATCAGGTTCAATCTTGGAAAATGAAATCCTGCAAAATTCAAAATCAACCTTTTCCTTGTCCAATACTAGATATTTTTTTGGGATTTATCCAAAAATACCTTCGGTTAAAAATAATCCCTATGGATCTTGATTCCATCTTAAGTGAAACAAGATTAAGTGTATTTCCTTAATATGCCTAATTTAGTAGAACTAGGTTTTGTTTAATTCGAATTTGATATGATTTAATTTTCCACATTATTCTTCTAGACTAACAATCTGAATAACCTTCTGAAGAGTATTAGTTTTCTTTTCTTTGAAATCTCTAAACAAGTTTCTGAAGTGCTGTACTAATTCTTCTTCTAAAAGCTTTTGAAGCACTTTCTGAAGATTTTCAGACTAATTTCTTTTTCAAATAATTCAAACCTTTTGAATCAGTTTCTAAATGCACTTCAATTTTGTAATTTTAAACTTTTTGAATATTTATACACTTGTTAATTCATTAGTGTTCTTCTCTTTTTATTATCATTAAAAGGAGATATCTAACACAGACTAAAACTTCTTTAAGGGAGACGGGATAATATGGTAAAAGGGACCAAGATAATCAGTTACTAAGTTTCGGGTTATGTTAATGACCTGCTTATGCGTTTTTTATGTGCCGAAGACCTATTTAGAAGCTTTACTTATGTAGAAGACTTGTGCATGAGCTCTTCAAGGATAAAATCATAAAGGATAGACAAGTTTGCTTAGCAAGTCGAAAAGACATGAGGTCTGCTTTAGTTGGCTAGTTCTAATCTACTTAACCAAGTTTGATCTGCTTAGCTAGGTTTGCTCTACTCGACTACATCTGCTCTATTCGACCAAGTCTACTTTACTTAACCAGGTCTACTTGACTTGGCTGGCTTGCTTAATCAGGTTGACTATAATTTTAGGTCTACCTAAATCAGGTCTTCAAGTCTCCAACAGTTCATTAACTAAACTCATCAACTTTTTACCTGAATAACTCGTTTGACTATCTATTTTTAGTTGTGTTATTTAGACTTTTATTTCTTGAATTATTCTTAAAGTACTCTCATGTTTACTTTATATTTATGGGAATTCCACTAAGGCATCCTTTTTCTATCATTTTATTTACAAATTTGCCATTATATATAAATAAGACACTTACGTAGGGTTTTAGATAGATTTACAACATTAATGATAAACCTTTTAGTCTTTTCTCTTAGAAAGCTCTTCTTTTCCAACTCTTATCAATCCTTCTGGCAAGGATTGTGGTGAGCAACCTTAAGTCTAGTGTTCGTGTGCCATATCGGGTATCAACTTAGGTTTATGTATGGTTCCACAGTGCATCATATCCATAGAATTAGGGCGTAGAGTTTCTAAACCATTGACTTCTATTTACTTTTTAATCCATCTTGTGGTCCGGACCTACCCCCTTGATTATGTATGATACTAAGGTCATGTGTTCATCTATGGATCTGTATTATGTTAGCTAAGAAAATTTTTTCAATTGGATTTGATAATATTAGTGTGAACACCACCTCCTTAGCAAACTTACATAACCTTTGTCAATTAACGCTTTGGGGGGAGAGAGGGGATATTTTTTTATATTAGATGTGCATGTCATATTCTAAACTTTTGTATGAAGGATGGTATTGTAGCTTTGTAAGGCAAGATATCCTTAATAAAAGACATGGTAAAACTAATAATGGAGAGGCTATCATTACACGAGAAGTAGATAAACTACTATACGAAATACGAGAACAGACTTAGAAAATTTAAGATGGATGTAAAGTACTATTGGAACTTAATATGCGAGTTGTTACATAGCATCATTCTTTACAATGAACTATTATATGACTTTGGGATATATTACATATGAGAGGTTGAAATTCAATCGGGTGACTGGGATATTTGTATCCAACTGTTAAAGGTTCTTAAGATTTTATATGATGCAACTATAACTTTTTCTTAAGTGTACGGACCTAATGTCCATTTGTTTGTGATGTTAGCTGTCAATATTTTTGGCATATTATTTATGGCGTGCAAAGACCTTAATATGTACGACTATACGCTTGATATGGTGTGCAAGTGGTTATCGTATTATAGGGGAATTCCCTGTATTTATCTTGCAACTACTATTTTATACCTTCACCGTAAAACTAAAGTACAACAAATTCATTTGAAAACTTATTACAATTATATTGATTCTTTAACGGATTCTCAAGATATGTACAACTTATAAATATAGTAGGAGGTTTTAGCAGCCACAATGACTTGGAAGAGCTTTTCATGTGCTACTAATGTTAATATGATGGTTAGACATCAGTTTCTCCCTCGCCACCTCCTATCAAACACTATTATGCATTTGCAGGTAAATAATTGTTGGCAAAAAATTAAAATGACCATTGTTTGGGGGGCCATTGACTAAAGTAGAACACTACATGAGTACAAATTTCAAGTTCTCTAAAAGTATCATCATTAGGGATTTTGACATCTTGGTATGGTGGTAGAGATACGTGAGGAGCTACCCCCTTTTATCTCACATTGGTTGTTAACTTTTGTCACTCCCACATTGATAGTAGCTGTTGAGTAAGCATTTAGTATGGTAGGCCTCATCCTTGATAATTGACGAGCCTCTCTTTCCGTCGTTAACGTTAAGGTTAACACCTGTACTGGATGTTGATATAAGACAGCTTGTGGAGAATAAGAGTCAAGTGGTACGTCAATTGAAGAGGATGAGTACTTCAATGGGTGGAGTAGATGAGATGGAAGCTAAAGCTTATCCATGGTTTCCACTCCTAAGCATGCACGACCAAAAGGTGAGACCTAGTAACCATCTTTTTTTTTTCATTAAAAAATGCTTTGTTACCTAGTAAAATTATTTTTGTAATTACCAAAAAAGTAAATAAATGGTATGGTTTTTCGAAAATTAGTGATTCATTCTCATGCTTTTTAAATTAACACCAACAAAAGTTACTTTTTCCATATTAAAGGTTTTCTAAAAAAAATATATATTGAATTACGGTAGTCTGATTCTGATTAATAGATACGTAGGCACCTTTGAAACAACCTTAAAATCAACAAATTTTTTTTTTCTTGACTACCCCTAATTTCTCTTGATATGAATTGTGAAATGGCTTTTTTGTACCACTATAGATGGCATTTGAATTTATATTTCTATTGAGCAACTGTACTCCAATTTGAGAAATAATATTTTGTAACATATCATCACAAATTATAGTTTATAGCTATATTAAAATTTATTTATTTCTGTATTGACAATGTATTACGAGATTTTAATAAAAAATCTTCCTCCTTTGCAATTTTTGTTACTTTGAACAATCTCGCTAAACATTTTAATATAATATCACACTTAAGCGGTTTAAATTAATTATTTCAAAATGAAAAAAAAAATTCAACAAAAAATAAAAGTTAATCATTTATGCATCATTACATATCCACATAAAGTTTTAGAATTATTTAGAAAAATTGAAATGCTCGAGTAGGTGATAAATTATTTTGAGTAATTGATGGAAATGTGGAAAATAAATTTAAGAGAAAAATGAACACATGATTCAAGGTTGTTGAATTGGTGCTCAAATAGCTGGTTCAGCGGAACTGGCTCTGGCCTGCAACCTTAAGGGCTAAGCCTGGTTCACCTAATCACCAACCCATAAACTAACAGTTCAGGGCCAATTTGGTCGGGTGCACACCTCTAGGTGGAGCAATCGAGGTTGAGTCAGTAGAAGTGCAAAAGGACATTTTAAGCATTTTATCTTTCAATAGGGTAAATAAGTAATTTTAGTTTTACTCTTTTTAATACCTTTTTTATGCTTTTGAAAGTTTCTAAAATGAAAATGTGTCAAGAGTTTCACTGTGTTTGGCAAATTAAAGAAGAGTGGAAATGGTTGGAAAATGACGAAAAGGAAAAGAAAGGAAATATTGTTTACTTTTTTCTGTATGGATTTATAAGATGAAAATGGAAGAAAAAATTTCCTTTTCATGTTGTTTTGTTAGGATAAAAAATGAGGTAGAGAGAATTGAAGTATTTGGTAGATTAAATATTCATAACTCTCTCTTCTAAACATAGCTTTTAAGGGTAGTACTTTTGTAATTTTCAACCATTTCCACCCATTTTCTTTGGAAACAAATATGGTTTAAGATTGCCCTTCTTTGCCAAATACATTCCATTTCCATACCTTATTAAATTTACCAAATACATAATTTCCAACTATTTCCACTTATTCGTGTTGCTCTTTGTGGATTTCCATTTATCTCAACATAGTGTTAGGCCATAAAAAGCAACTTTTTTAGTCATCTAATGTTATGTCTTAAAATATAAAGGGCATCAACAACTCACCATGTATTCCACTTAAATAGAATTCACTAAGTCTTACTATACAAAGAGTGTGTTTGTAAGGTAATTTTATTTCTTGAAATTGCTCGTTAATTTAGAAAAACATTTCAAAGATGGTTTTGCAAATCTATATCATTTGAAAGAAGTTAATGATATAAAATATTGATTATATAAAACTTATAGAACCAAGGTTTACAATATTTATAAAGTCCTTTTACAAAAGAAGTAAAAACTCTCTTTGAAGCTCTTCAACTATCAATGTTGCAGTCCTTGTAGAGGATTTCAACAACAGATGTTGTAGACTTTACAAAGGATGCCAAAATTAGGGGTGTAAATAAGACAAGTCTATTCGTAAGTTACTCGAGGTTGTTTCGATATTTACTCAAATTTGACTTACCATAATTGAATTGAGCTTAGGCTACTCGAGTAGCTTTTCGAGTTGAGCTCAAGCCTAGTTTAAATATTAATTGAATTCGAGTTGAGCTTAAATGTTATTATTAGTTTAATTAAATTTGTAATATCTTTTAATATTATTCAGTTTAAATGAACTTAATTAAGTCGAGTTTGAGTTTATCAAGTTTCATATTGAGCTGAGCTCAAGTTTTATAAATTAAAGTTCGATCTAGTTCGAGCGATAAGTTTTCCATTCAAGTTAAGTTTAAACTTAATATTATATCATTTTCACTCAACTCGTTTACAATATTAGTAAAAACACGTGCCCAAATTATATATCATTTACAATTCTTGAAAATAATAAGAAAGGAATAAGCCATAAGGATTCAACATGAAGCAGCCATCGGCACACTCCCCTAAGTCATGCAAACCTATTCCAGTGTAGCACTCGAAGTTTGTTTAATATATATAATTTAAGCATAGACAAGCAGCATGGAATTGCTCTTGACTCCGTACACTCTGGGGAATGATGGGGAGTCTAACCTTATTGCTGCAGCAACACTATCACGCATAACTATATCCAAGTGCCCCTCGAACTAACATGATTACCCCCTTGTTGCTCGAAGTCCCGAACTACACAGCATGCATGTGCCTTAGCTAAGTTGGGCGTCTACAGCCACACAACCAGTGCCAACAGTACAACAAAATGATATACCAAGTTAACCCTAATGCTGATAGGACATATACCGTCACTCTAAGCTCTAACTTGCTGTGACCTAGGCTATGGCGCTAAGATGATGCAATCAAATTCAATTTCAACTAGAAAAGAAAATAAAAAATATATATATATTTATATTTATATATTTAGCTTTTTGAGAATTTTAGTGTCTTAATGGAATTTAAGAAACATTAAACTAGAATAAATATGAATCAATTGTTATTTGATACAACAACTTGAAAGAATAATACAAACTAAGGTATCAATCTTTTTAATTAAAATGATAGCATAATAAGATATTACAAAAGATTTGAAATAACAAATCAATATGACAACATGATTTTCAAAGGAAAAGGTTGTTTGCCATGATCATTACAATTATTAAAAACTAGGGTTTTAAAGAACAAAGGCTCTAATGCTGTTTGATTCGATATGCAACCCACAAAACTAAATGTGAACGGTTTAATAAAGTATTTATAGTAAGCCTTGTAACTCTGAGGGCAGAAAAGTAATCCAATTGCTTATAGCGGGTACATAATGATAAAAAATAAAATAAAACTAAATCTAATAATGAAAAATAATGTCGTTAATAAAATAAACAAAGGAAATAAATTGCAACTGTTCAATTTTTTTTCCTCCAAGTGTATGCCACATGTATGAAGTTGGCGCCACTGTTAGTCTTCCATGCAGTGTTGATATTATGATATGCAGTTCCGTGTAAAGTTGGTGAGCTTCTTAGTTTTAGGTAACATTAATACCATGCAAAGCGCGCCAAAGTTACCATTACTTGCTATTAGTCTTGACATTGCTAGAATGAGAAATATGATCCATCACAAACTCATGGCTCTAAGTTTGATGTTTGGTAGATTTACCAGATAAATGTGTTTCCAAACTTTTCAGACAAGCTTCAGTGCTTCAGCTAATAATATGCCATCTAACCGGAAGACAAAAGAAGAGATGCTCAATTTAGTATTTATCTGTGAAACATAAATTATGGTTCAACATCTTTAGCATCCGTCAGCTGAATACCATAGATGTATGTTCATGACATGGTAGGATTTTTGTGTCAAATCTGATAAGACAAAGACAGCAAGAGAATATTACATGAGATTCTCTAATATCAAATCTTATTCTTGACAAAAATGCGCAAGTACTGGAGAGTGGTACACAGAAAACATGTCAAGTGAGAAATCATTCTTCAACATCTCTCTTTAGTAAATGCAAGCGAGAGTTTTACAGATTCAAATTCACCCCTGCTATCCCTTCATCAAGTTCACATGAAATACAATGACTCTTCCTCTCCTAATCCATCCATATTAAAGCTCACTGGTAATAGCAATCTGTTAACAGGAACACCAATCAAAAATAGCCCTCGAGCAGAATGCTCTGACCAGAGACTTGCGGCAACAAGCTCTTTACTTTAAGTACTTTTTGTATTCTCAGTGGGATGCCAGCATTTCCATGGCTATTGTCACTCCAAAATGGCAGGACCTCCACTACGACTTTCTGTGCCTGATTGGAAGACTCTTCAAGAAGCTCCCTAAAATCATCTATGCTCCCCCTCAAGTCTACCAAGACACTGCATAATCCTTTGCTTTTGCAGTAACTTAAGATGGCATCCATGTTTATGCGTTCTACTACAACTGTCTCAATTGCTTTGAGAGTAATTTCTGGTGCCACAACTTTATCATCTTGAGCAAAAATTATACACTTAGATGGTTCACAAGTAAAATTAGAGAGTTTAGGAACAGTTATGGAATCTCTAGCTATTATGATACAAATAGGTTGATTAGCTCCTGATTCTTGGGTGCAGGGTAGCAATGAATCCTCAGTCAATGATGTTGAAGAAAGTATAATAGCATCATATTCCTGCAACAGTTTTGAATAATATCCACCAATCTCTGTTGCACCTTCACCAAGCTTATTTGAAAAATGACCGTTAATAGAGATGGAGTACCTGCAAGCCAAAACCATCCTGTTTGTTGACTCCATTCATAAACAGAAGAACTTCCATAAATTTCAAGAAACAAAGTTCATATTAAAATTCAAAGAAGGTAATGCAAAAGCAATAAATGCATATATCCTTGCAAGTGCTTCATGTTTCAGATTTCATAACACCAATCGACAGCTATAAAGAAAGTGTAAAAGCAAATAAGTGAACATACCCTTCAAAGTATATTATGTTTAAGAATTCAGGTAGTCATTGAACTAATCTGAAAATGATTAAAGTGCCTTACTTTACCTCAATGTGACAAAGGGTTTTCCAGCTAACATGGTATGAGCAAAGGCCTCAAGGAGATTCTTACACAGCTCTTCCTCCACGCCCACAACAACCTCAATTCCTGCAGCTTGCAGTCTCTCAACTCCTTTTGAAGCCACGATTGGATTAGGGTCTATCATCCCTACCACCACCTTTTTAACCTTTGCTTTAATCAGTGCTTCTGTACATGGTGGTGTGCGGCCATAGTGGTTACATGGTTCCAAACTAACATAAGCAATTGCATTTTCAGCTAATTCCCCAGCTGCTTGAAGTGCAAAAACCTGAAAATTTCAACAACCTTCATATGATGAAGCAAATAAATCTACAATAAAGTTTAAAAAGGAAACATCATTCTATTCTAACTGTCACAATTTCTATTTCCTAAATTATTATTCTATGATAATTGAGCAATCATTCTGTCCAACAGGAAAAGCACAACATGATATAACAGCTATGACTGGTTCAAGAATTTGAATTCCTAGAAGAAGAACAGAGCAACTATATGAAGGAGGCAATAAGGTGAAAATTTTTCAGTGGTTCAAGGGAAAAATTATTTTTGCAAATATACTGCCAAGCCTAATGGACAGTTTTGCTTGAATTTGGAATTCTGTAAACAAATAAAAGATTTTCCATAGTAAATCAATCAGAGGCACATAATGAATAGGAAACCTTTTGTTGATCAATCTGGATTTCATAATAATTTATCAGTTATGGTTAATATAAATACTGGGAAAGCATTTTCCGAAGCACCTGCAAAATCAGCAAATAGATAAACACTAGGATCAAAAGCACCGTCTTAGTCCACATCTATCATTGCCAGGGGTCCACACAGTGAAATTAGTTGTTTGCGCAGCCATTTAGAGAGCAGTTTTCTAACTGCATACCCTAAATTATTCACTGTATTTCTCCACAGAGGTCCCTCTAATTATCAATGCAATGTTAAAATTGCTAGAACTAATATAACAAAAGAAATATATAAGAAAAAGTTAAATAGGTTAAGAGCTCAGAGTGGGCACAGGTGCCAAATTTGATATAAGATCTATTAGCATCTTTTCTTTGTGAAGATCAAAATAATGGTCTCCAAGCAAAAGCTAAAGCAGACATTCTATCTGTGAGTTAAATAGGAAAAGAAACCAAAAAGAGTTTTCAGAATTAATACATGGTTCTCATTTTACCATCAAGAAACAAGAGATGTCTACAATTACCACTGAAGGGCTAAAGATATCCACATGCACACAACAAATAAATCAAAATTTTGAGTTACCTCAGCATGTGGTAGGCCAGGTTTAGGATGAAACCCTTCACCGACAATTTTACCATCTTTCACGATTACACATCCCACCATTGGATTTGGACTTGTATAGCCAACAGAAGTCCTTGCAATCTCGACACATCTTCTCATGTAAAACCGATCATCGTGTTCTATAGCTCCACATCTGATCATTACAAGATCACCATACCTTTTGGAGCAACTCCATGATGTAGATAATCTTTTCTTTAGAATCGAACATCCACCCCTTGAACGTGGATTGTGGACCTGCTTGTTGAAATAATATGTTGGCGAAGAAGCTAACAAATGACAAGAAGCCGAGATATTGGGAAGAAGAGAAGAATTAAGATTGGAAGTTTTTAGAAGCCGCATTTTTTGGAATTTCCCCTATTCCTAAAGATAGCTGAGAGAAGCCCTGGTGAAGAAGCAACTATGCCCTTCAATCTATGATTCGGCAAAGGCTGCATGAAGAAATGACAGAGAAATCAAACTTGCACACTATGATAATAGAAAGCATGGTTTAAAAATCCAAACAGCATTCCTTACATTGTTTGAAGTATCTACCACTACCAAACTCCAGTTATCACTTCCAACTTTTCAATAACACAAGATAGCACAACATTTAGAGTAAAGAGAAGAGAAAATAAAAGTCAATCTTTTTGTTTTCTTTTTCAATGTAAATGCTGCACAGCTCTAAAGGAGTAAGAAACTATTAAAAATTTCTTTCCAAGTAGTAAATTCTTTAGACAAAATTATCCTGAATGTAAAGGCTGCACAGCATTCGATCAAATACAAGCTCCTATTTATGATTAAATATAATAAGGAAAATGATAATGAATACCATGTATTTGCTTTTTCATAAAATGTATAATTAACCATAAAATTTCAGGAGAGAGTTGGAGTAGCATGAATATATAAGAAGATAAGAGAAACACGGTTAAGATTGTTTGGCCATGTACAAAGATGTGATTTGGGAGCACCTATTAGACATTGCGATCCTCTATTGACCACTAACACAAAATGAGAGAATAATAAAAAAAATGATATGATGTTTTCAGGATTAATGAAAATATGGTTTATAATACAGTGCAATGGCAAAGCTAGATCTAACATAGCCGACCACATACAGGTCTTCTTCCAGCAACCAGAAACCAAGACCAAGTTGTCTTCCTCGCTATTCAATTTTTGACAACAACAACAGGAAGGAAAATCAAGGAACCCCGAAGCGTTTACCTCAAGCATAACTTCATTGAAGCACCACCGCTGCTAAAAGTTCATGACATAAGCTTCGAACAACCTCCATTGCTAAATCCATTCATTCTCCGTCGTTATTCTGAGCTCAGCCACTCTATGGAAGTTTCGTCGGAGATAAACTTGTAATCAATTACTCGATCGAACGGTCGAGATCGAAGGTTCTTCCTCTTGTATACGTTATGTCCACCCTCTGTTTTCTTCTTCAATAGACTCCACAACTTTAAAATGAAAAAAGAGAAGCTCTCTTCTTCACAGACAGCTCAACCCTCTCGCTTAAGCTTGGCTCTTTGGTGGCTTAAATGCAGTTGACACTTGACAGGCCCCCCTCCTCAAAATGAAACAAATGAAGCAGAGATATCCTCAATTCGCGATTTAAAAAAGAAGTCCCATTACGAGCCGTTGGATAGTTGGCAATAAAATATCGACCGTTGGATTACTTTTATGTTTTCCAAGCAATGGAGCTTTTAAACCCTACGGCCGACGGTTGGTTGATGATTAATTATTATGTTTCGGTAAAATTTATATGCGGAGGTATAATTGATACAATTTTTTAAAATAATATATGAAAATTTTATAAATACTTATACTTTAGTCAATTCTGGAGCATATGAAGCGTACAGTTTCATTGAATATTTTTGGTGCTAAGGCGAGTAAGATTGGCTCTAATTTTCAAACAAAACCCTATCCCGCTTTCTTCTCTGCAAGACTGCAACAAACGAAACTTTCTGTAGGGGACCAAGACGAAGGAGACGAAGCCAAGACCGACGAACACTCACTGTGGAACTATTCCAGGGCCCCCGATTGCAGAAACTCCACCAGCGTTGTGGCAATTACACTTCCACCTCCTTGTCTAGATTTTTTCTAGGGTTTCTTCTTCCATCCCTTTACCCCGCACCGCGCCACCCCCCCAAAACATGGAGAGTAGGGATGATTACAAGTTCCTCAATCTAAGAGATGCAGTTACATGCCTGAATCAAAAAGTCAATCTCATCGGTGTTGTTCTTGAGTACGGTTTTCCGAAGAAGAGCAAAGGCACTGGTAATTTACTTTCCATAAAATTACAAAAAAAAAAAAAATATATGAAGAAGATGTCAACGCTCTCCATATAAGTTTAATGTTTTTGCTGGCAATGATGACTGAAAAGGCCGGACTTACGGCTGCCACCGCTTTTTGGTTGGTAGTAGATTGATGAGTATATCTCATGCAAAGGTGTATTCTGAGCCAGTGCATGTCGAAATTATTTACTCTCTGCATTTTGTGATTTTTTGCATCATTGTGCCGGTTTTAATTATAATATGTGAAAGTTCTAACCAACCTTATTTTATGAAGATTACATTTTTTTTTTCCTTTGTATTTCCCGAGTTTTCGTTTTCCAATAGGATGTATTTTTTTTTTGCAAAAAAGTGTCCTCCAGAATATTTTTATGCTTGTTAATCCCAGCTATAGAATTGTGAGTATCAACGTGGTAATCTTAAGAGGTTGCGTTGTTAATGGCTTTGGCCATGAGCGATGGGGGAGAGAAAAGGTGGCAGCGGATGGTCAGTGGTGAAATGAGAATGTAGGTGATAATCGAGGAAAACAATTCATTCTTATAAATGGAGAAAATCTTTGGTTTACTGTCTTCTGAGATTCTATATGGAGGTTTCCTGTTACCACTTAAGGCTTGCTGCTAAGGTTGTTTTCTATCACTGCCTGGCTACTAAAAACTATTGGTATTTGTGTGATTTTGGGATTACAAAAATAATATTTGATGGTTACAAAGTTTTGACCAAGACATGTAGCCAGAAGTTTGGCAAGGGTTTTCTGTGAAACAAACACACCCTACCCACTGTCTATAATTTGATAATTCTGAAGCTTTAATTGTAACAAACGTTGGAGCACTACATACAATGTTTTTCTACAAAATATGCGACCTAAATCACTGCTTGGGAAGTTTACATTGTGTAAACTGGAGTTAACTGGCTGTTATATGTTTTACATATCTGTGGTTAGTTGTCCAGCCATGCTGGCTCAATGAAAGGTTTTCTTCTTTTTCTGTTATTGTTTCTAGTCTATGCTTTACTCTCTCTGGCTGACCTTGAATATTTACAGTAGCCCATGACAGATGCAGGATTATACATGTGGAAGGGGAAAATGCAGGAGGGACAAACCTACAATAGTAAAAATTAGATTGGTATAGCTTTGAAAGGTTCCAAATCTTTCTAAATTTGTTTTTGGGAAACTGCAAAGCTTGGGAGGATATGTTGGTTTACATAGGTAGCAGTCCCTTTTGTTGTGTTTGGAACTTTTCTGGGTTATTAGGTGGTTCAGCTGAATTTGAATTAGTCAACTTTTCTGGGTTATTTATTGGTTAAGCAAAACCAGATTGTGTGGTGAGCCCAATAATTGGCTATGATGATATTTTGACCCAGATGTTGTGCAGTTTTTCATGAGGATTCTTGGAGCCTTACCACTAGAACTACCTTGGGGTTAAGTTCATTGATAAAATCATACAAAATTAATTAAACATTTCACAAGTTGCATTTCTTCTGTAATCATGTGGCCATTATAGACATTTGTTTTTGCAATCATCATACATGGCAGAATGGATTAATGCACCAAATTTGTAATAGTATAGAACTGGTTTTGAATTTTCAAAAAGGATTAGATCTAAATAGAATATGGACTAAAAAATTTAAAATCAACTTATATTTTTTGGGAGAACTGAAAACCTAATCATTTCCTCTAGCAGTCTAAGTTGAAGAATATTTAAATCTTACCCTTCAGCTTTTTTCCATGAATTCATTTTCTTGCCCTTATATTCCTAGGTTTGTTATTTAGCCATAGTGTTAACTTAAATGCTTGGAAGGAAATTTTGGTTATAATGCAGTTAGTTGTCTGGATTCTCTTTGTCAAGTCATACTTCCCTTGTTGAAGTTAATTTAATGATTGCCTTGCTCGATTTATTTCTCTTTATGATCTGTTGTGGCAATATTTTTGCATATTGGTTTTGGAAATTGCTATATCCTGCAATACATAACAATGATTTCTACTTTGATATATCTAATATCAGTGTGGGTAATTGTAGTTTGGAACTGACTATGAATTTACTCTTATTCAGGTCATAAGTTTTGGCTCCACTTCCATTTTAGTTGCTTCTTATATTATCTTATTTGATGTGCAGATTATTTTTGCTCCCTAAAGCTGATCGATGAATCATATCCAAGCCCTGGTATTTCAGTTAACTTTTTTGCTGAAAGTGTGGAGAAGCTTCCTGTTATTGCCTCACCAGGAGACATAGTTCAGCTTTCTCATGTTTTGGTATTATGCTGCTCATTTGCTAGATCCATTTTCTTCATGTGCGTATTTATGTAAAATGTTTTGCATATGAATGAAGAATAGTATCCATCTCTTACTTGTATCTAATCTGTGTGATGTGAGTTCTATAAGCCATTTCCTTGATTACATGGAAATTTGGGAAATGTGCTGAAAGCTGGGAGCATCCTCTTTGCAGATGAAGACTCATGGAAAGGAAGTCTATGCTCTCTTCAATAAGAAAATTTCTGGATTTGCTTTATATTATGGTAACGTTGGTGAAGACCTTGTTCCTTATCAAGTTTCTTCGAAGTTTCAACAGAGAGATCTGGACAAGAAGTTTGTATTGTACCTCAGAAACTGGTCGGTTGATTTGCAGCTTGATGGAGGTTTGGCAAATGACATGTGAAATCTTATATGTGGTTGTGCTCCAAATGCCATGCTTCTATTATCTACAAGAGTAAAATTTTCTAGGGATATGTAAAAATGTCCAGTAAATTTTTCAAAATTAATACATGTACATGTCATATTTATGCTCATGTTTGGCTGGGGCAGTCACCAGGAGGCCTATCTCATGGAACTAAATTGATGGAGTGTTAAGTACCGACACTAGGATTATGACTTGACATCTTTGATTCTGATACCTTATGGGATGTAGATGAACCATACAACCAAATAATCTAAGCAGTTATCCATGAATCTTCAGTTTGTCATCTATGTGGTTCTTCTGATTATATAACCCCTCTGGAAAATATTTTGAATTTGTAAAGTAGTTGCAGTAGCTGTAGAGCTACACTTTCATATTATAAAGATGAATTACTATGAAGCTAAATAGTACATTATTCTATTTGTATCTCTTTGATCGGTGTTCTGATTAGTAACATTGGATATTGAATCATCAATGTGATGTATTTCTTTTGAGTATGTGAGAATATAAATGGCCCATTTAGCTCCATGGTTAAGTATTTCTTTTTATATTACAGGAGTCATGATTTCAAGTTGAATCATGAGTAGATAATTTACTTTCCATTTTAATCATGATATTATGTATTTATATAATGGTACTTTAAGACAAGATTTTGATTTTCTGGATGCTATGTAGATCCAAATGATTTCCATTTCTTAAAGGAGATTAAGGAAGGTCAACGGCTTAATTTGGTTTGTGAGGTATCTCCTAATTACCATTCCTCTAAATCATATTAATTAGATTCTCAGCATGCTTAGACTGATAGAACTTGTAGTTGCTTTTTCTGGCCATATGTTTTTGTAATTCCTTTATCAACCTTCTACTGTCAACAAATACCCTCTTTTCTGTTGTTTGTTCCATTTTAGATACTCCATATATGCGAAGTTGCCAAAAATGATTGGATCATCTTTGTATGGGACGGAACTGATACCCCAGCATGTAGCATTCAGACAAAGTGAGTATTTCTTTTTATTTTGATCTTTCCAGCTTGGCATACTGTTGAATTATGAAAAGATTTGCTGAATTCTTGTTGGTCTCTGCTATATTTTTAACAAAATGAGTACATCAAAGGACATCCTTTGTTTTTTTTTTTTTTTTGGTTTTATTTATTTTTTGGGGGTTGGGGTTGAGGTGGGGGTGTGGGTGGGTGGGTGTGGTAGGGGAAGGGAATGGGGGAACGTAGCTTGCAGTTTACTTAGTGCTCAGATACTCAAAGGTAATCTGTGGTAACCTTGGTTACTTACTCACTGGAAATTTCTATATATTTCCTTGGGTTCATATGTCTTACTAAAGATATATTCTGCTGCCAACATAATGTGCTATGACGATTTAAGGTACATGTGTGTATAATATACCATAAATCAATGATTACAAACATAATATATAAATAATCATTTGAAATAACTATGTATATATAAGTATTTGTTCTATATTTATATAGTGGTGATACACTTATAATAATATAACATATGTTAGTATATTATAATTATATTACATGCATACGTATTTATTTGAAACAATCACCCTATTTACAACCTAATCTCTTTTTTTTCCTCCCCTGGGCCCCTAGGTGTGGGTCATATACATGATTTGATGCAAACTAACATGTAACTTAAAATTGGAACGAAGAATGTTTTCTTCTGAATCTGTATGAGTCGATTACCTTTATTCAAGCAACTATATAGCATATTTTATATGTATCTACAACAATGAGATATCCACGAGATATCTCTATCTCTTTCTCTCTCTATATATGGATTGAACAAAAGATGCTTAATTGATCCTGTTGGTGGTGAGGAACTCTTTGTAAGACACCAAAAAGGATACCTGTAAGGTTATAGTGCCCAAAAGTTTGGATATGTAGTTGGGATGCTGTTTGGAAGCATACTGAGTGCTGTAAAGATTTTGTTAGATAACTCTGATGCAACATTATTTCCCCTGAAAATATGAGAAAAAATGCAAGTAATTTGTATGACCTAGTATGACTGTGGTTGGCAGTCAGCACCATTAAATTCTTTCTTATGGCTTGCATTGCAAGATCACTATCTTTAAACATCTTGCGCCTTTTGATTTTTCAAGCTAATTGTTAATGGATCTGTAGTTTTTACTGATATAACATAGATATGATATTATCTCAAGTTGTTGGCTCTAATTGGAGGGGTTGACCTAGATAATGCCCAAGACTCTCATGAGAATATGCATGAACTCTTGGTGCTAGCTATACCATGTAAGCTATATTTAACCAGTGCATATGTTTGCAGGGTAGTTGCTCTGATTTGGTCATCCCCCCTCAACCAACCCCACAAAAGCCTGCAAGAGAAAAGTAATTTTCTGATTAATGACATCTACATAGGGAAAATAAAATTATAATTTGATAGAAATTAGTTACAAGAAGTTGTTGATAGCGAAAATGTAATAATGTCCAAAAACTTCCAAAATATGTATATAAAAGATGAGATGCTTAGAATTATATGATAAAGGGAACATTTACATTCCAAGAGTTTTTATTGATTACATTTGGACTTGCAATGAAACTGCTAGTGATGAAATGAAGATTGTGCCTTTTATTTTTAAACACCTAAGAAAATTTTGATTTTGTTGCTTTACTCTTGGCAGCACATTTTGCTGTTAAACATGTTATATTATGTCATTTGCCATTCAAAAAATAGGTATTTTTGTGAGAGTTTTGGTTGCATCAAACTCCAAGAATTTGACTTTTCTGCTTTTTTCCACAAATTAAAATCTTGGTTGGCAATCCTGGTAATTTTTCATTAATGAATCTAGCTAGGTTGCTAATTGACTGGGTACAAGCTACAAGAGGTTTAGGCTCAAATAATTAGCGAGCTACTGCTTCTTGCTTCTTTGCCTGACTACGTTGCACAAGGGGCATTATGTTATTGTAGTTGCAGGTTTGATTTTGATCTTTTAAAAGTATTTGATGGCATAGTATTTTGCCAGTCACCTGTCCATTTTTACATCCATGTTCTGTACCCTTGGTCTGCTGTCCTAATTATGCCCCTATTGGAAAAGGGTCCTTCCCCTGCAATGACTTATTTATACATAAAGTCATCTCTTGTCCGAACATGAAAATTGCTAATTGACTTAAGCAATGGCTGATTCCCTTTTAGATTTTTTCAAATAGTTCACTTGTAATTGATACTTCACCTCTCAGGTGTCTTTTATTGAGTTGTGTAGATTCTAAAGGCTTCGCTAAAGAATCTTTAGATAAATCTAAAATGTCGTGATTGCTAAGTATATTAAAAACTACTAGCAAACACCGCACCTGTGTTATGGGTGCTAAAAAAAAAATAATAAATGATTAAGTAAAGTAATTTATTAGGAAAAATTAAATAAATCAATCACATATAGAAATGCTTATAAACAAAAAAATTTTTCCATTTTCTTTTGAATGAAGATTAGACATGTATATTAATTGATGATTTGATTGTATTTGATATCAATTATTAAAACAAATCTTACAAATAAATATTTTTGCTTAATATAATAAATAATAGATAGATGAGGAAGTTTTAAGTGATTATAAATGTGTGTGATTTTAAATTTGCATGAAAGTTGAAAGTTGTGTTGGATATGTGTAGAACGTGGGAGCGGGATTGGAGTTGGACATAGAAGGGTAGAGGTGATCATGATTTAGGCTGTTATGGAAATGGAGAGAGATAGAACGAGAAATTATGGAAAAATGCCAAATTTGCCTATATTATAATATATTCATAGTATTTTTAATATTGGTTTTTTTATTATATGATTTTGAATTGGAGGTCTAAATAGCAATTTTATAGAGAGCGGTTACTTAAAGTCTTTCTGACTTTAATAATATAGATAATATCGAAACAGGCTGGAAGATGAGATGAATAATCCCTTGGCTCTACAATTGGAATCAGAACCATTGTCAAGAGACATCCTTTGCACCTTTCCTTGTGTTGGAAGCATCTTGAGGGTATTTTTGGATGAAGGCAATAAAAGGGTAGCTCTTGGCTCCTTAAAGGTTGGAATGTGGATAAATTTTGCTAATATAGTGGCTGAAATGCATTCTGGCCTCTGGCGTGGTGTTTTGATGCACTTCACAAAATTTCGGTATGTGCCCAAGCAAGATCCAATTATTGAATCCTGCCAAAGGTGGGTAAGCATAAGAGACAGCTAATCCATGTGTAGCATATTCCAGAAAGAATTTACCATTAGTCAACTGTATCTGGAGAGAAATTTGATGCACTTTATATATTGGTGACTGGCTGAGTTAGGTCTTATGACGAGCGACTGAAAATGAAATGGGGCCGGATTCCTGAATCATGTTTTCCTTCTCCTTCACGAATTACAGGTTTCATCTTGTTTTGATAATTGTTAATAATTTTGATTGATTTCGATGATTTATTTATGGGTCTTACATTACCAGTGTATAATTTAAAGAATAATTCTTTTTCAGAGTTTATTGCAACATTAACATTCTCTCTCTGTTTTTTTTTTAATTACTTCTATGTCTCAGAAACGGACTACGAGCATGAGCCATTTGTTTCTCTAATGGATGTTTTAACATATCACCAGGTACTATTAATCAGGTTCATGCAATCTTTTTCTGAATTTCAAAGGAATTTATGCTGTTTTCATAGTTTGTTGGAGTAGACAGTTTTGTTGGTCAAAGAACGGAGCAGTGCTTCTGTGCCTGTGTGGCGTTCCATTTGGCACTGTTTATCCTTGGAAGTAAGGTTGGAGAGTTGAAAACAAAGCAATTTGTTCATTATGCAGACAGTGTAACTTAAATCCTTAAATCAAGCACTCGCTTTCAGTAAAAATTTGAAAATACTATTTGGTACCTTTTTCTCTGTTTTCAGACGGTGAATCTATTTTTGCAATACAGGATGTTATGCTTTGTTTCTACTTTGTGTTCTTTGAATTTTGTTGGCATTTCTATATTTTAGACTTATGGTATGTATTGCTTTCCTTATTGATTTTCATTAATAGCCTTACCAATTGGATGACGCGTGTCTGCAATTTCAAGTTTGCTATTGGAAGGGATTTCTTTCATTTTGAAATAAACTGTCTTTACGATGGGATTACACATGTTTCAGAAGACATTTTCTGGTCCTTTTCTCGTTATTGAAGTTTAAATTCATAGGTAACTGCAAAGTTCAAGTGTGTTGTTCGTGTTGTTGCCACATTTCCATGGCGTGCTCAAGATTTTCTCTCTCCCAAGGGGATATATAGGATCAGATTGACACTCGAGGATCCAACTGCTAGACTCCATGCCTATGTCTATGCTGAAGATGGGGTATAGTCATTTTTTCTTTTTTTTCCTCATTATTTTGGTTTCAACCGTCAAGCATAAGTAGAAGCTATAAATTAAAAGATTACAATCATTGTGATCTTTGACTTTTCAAATTTTCATCTCACCCCCCAAATGAGGATGAGCAGTTTTGAGCTTCAAAGCTAACGTGTCAACTTGAAAGCCATCTTTGCTTCTGCACATGGTGGATGATTTTACATTGCTATTATATATGTATATATTTAGCTGAAAGACATGCATGTAAATGTACATTAACTAAAGTAAATTGAGAGGATTATATGATGGATTACATTTGCTATCATATAGATTGGTAGTTAAGAACATCCATATTTTAATATGAGATAGCCGTTTTCTGTGAAAAATTGGTTTGCTTGGACCTGAAATTTAAAAGGTTGGTCCTACATCTCTTGATTGTTGTTCCTCTTTGGTTTCTTGTTTTAACCTCCACATAGATTTAGCTTTCCTGATGTAAAAGGCTGTTATATTCATTTGGTGTGGCTCAAGACTCAACTGTGATTAAAACCCTTTAACGTTTTATTCTTGGCAGGAAAAGCTTTTCGGTGGTTTTCCCGATTGTGATGTTTTGAAGAGGAAGATGAATAAATTGCTTGGAGTGAACGAAAACGACGATATTCAAGGGACTGAGTACAGAGTCAGAAATCCACCATGGGTGGTGTGTTGCCTTAAATCTTACTACATTGATAAGGATGACGTTTGGGGAAGTAGGCATTTTCGAATTTTTGGCACACAAGTTGTGGGTTAGGTTTTCTGTGAAGTTTCGAATTTACGACACGAGTTGTGAGATTAAGGTTTCTATTTGTAAAAATCTATCTCGATGTGCATTTACCCATGTACGATGCGTGTCCTATTGCCCCTGGCGTCGCATTTTGAACGTGCCTTTTGCTCTAATCAGATTTTATGTTGCACATCTGCTAAAATATACATACGATATTACTAATACATAAAGCAGGTCTTGTAATTTCGGTTTCAGGTCTCGAGATCATATTTAGATCGTATTTTATGTCAAAGTTTGGATCTAAAAAATTTGTATGAACAAATTGGTGATGTTACTTTTTCAAGAAATCTTTTTCTTTTTCTTTTTCTTTTTTTTTAAATTAACGAGGAGGTGGGGAGACTTCATTTTGGTTTGGGGGGGTGGAGATGGGGTGGGTGGGGTGGGGTGATGAGGGAGGTGGCGCTGGGCTTTGCGGGGGTTGGGGTTGGATGGGGTTTGGGCCAAAGGATGCGGAGAGATTAATTTGTTAAAATATCCTTAATGAGAAAATTATTACCCTTCATAAACTTATAACAAGATATAGTAAGATGGTCTTATATTCTAAAAATACTATTAGATTAATAATTAAGAGCGTGTTTATTTTGTCGAATGGAATAGAGAGAGAATGAAATTGGGATTCTTATGAAAAAGAATAAGGGAGGAATGTAAATTATCGTGTTTAGTATAATGAAAACGGTATTAAGAGTAGATCCGTAATAGAAATTAAAGACAATTTTACTATCATTTTCTTCTTTCTTAACTTTGTTTTCTCTATCTCTCTCAATCGTCTTTATCCTTATGTTCTAAATAATAAAATTTTAAGAAAACAAAACAAGATGAAAAAATCAAACTATAATAGAAAGAAGAACTTAAATTGTGAACTCTTAAAAAAGCAATAGAATGGGATTTTTTTTTCTTTTCTTTTAATTACAGGCTTTAATAAAGTTGAACTCGAGGTTTTGCTTAAGAGCATCATTCATAGTATCGCGTCTTTACTTTTATAACATGATTCAACTAAAAAAAGTTTTATTAATGCACATGATAGAGGTTTTGCTTAAGAGCATCATTCACAGTATCGCGTCTTTACTTTTATAACATGATTCAACTAAAAAAAGTCTTATTAATGCACATGATAGGAATCATGAAACCCAAAAGATGGAAACTAAGTCATGTTTTTTCCATGAGTTCTTATGGCCAAAGCCTTAAAAACCTAAATTGTGAAACCTAATGATAGAAACCTTAACCCATATAACTTAGATCTTCTTAAAAGGTGAGTTAAATATTACAAAAAGTACCCAAATGACAAAAGCCTTAACCTATCTAAATCGTCGGAGGAAAAGTGCACATGGTGGTTGGTGTTCATGTGGGTGCTTGGAGTGTATGTATGTGTGTGTGTATAGCGTGCATGGGTAGTAGTGGTGTGAATGTGCTGTGGTGTGCATGGGTGGTTGTGTAGCTCACAATGGTGGATTTGTGGTGGTAGAAGTAGAAATAAGGAAGAAGATAACAAGAAAATGAGGGTAAGGGATGTAAATGTGGTGCTAAATTGCAATTCATGGGGTGGAAGTAATTGCAATTCCTTATAAATTGAGATTTTTAGCGAAGCAAACGAAGTAAGGGAGAATGGTCATTCCATTCCTCTTAAGTGAGCATGCCATAAATGTTTTTATATTTAAGTTACTTCATATTGCTGTATAAATATTTCATGAATATTCTAGACAATGCATGTTGCCAAACAATAGGGTATATAAATAGAATTTGTACAAGGTGATTGTAATTGGCCAATTACGTGTAACGAACATGCCAATCGACTTTGAGAAGTATTAATTTGATGTCATATGGGGGAATGATTTTAGAGAGGCATGGGAGGAGAAATAAGCAAGTTTGATATCTTGTATGCATGTATGATAGTAGATTGAATAAAAAAAAAAAAATGAGGTGTTCTTAAATTGTTCTTAATGAGCACTAATATTTGATCTTCTAAAGAGTGATTCTAGTAGAATGGCTTTGTTTGTGGGAAGCTCATCAATGCTTTGAATGTTGTAAATGAGGAGAAGAAGGTTCTTATATATAGATCTTGGTCTTTGATTGTGACCATTAGATGAAACTGAGATAGATGAACCAAATAAGCTATTGATGAGAGGTGTTGGATTAAATCTTGATGAAAATAGTCCGGATTTAAGCCTCCATATGCACATGGAATGATGAGGCTTCAAGCTCAGGCTTAAGTTAAGCTAGGCCCAACTTCTTCTATAACCTTAGCCCGTTTATATAAAACAAAGCCCATAAGTTTATCTGAGCCTTTTGAAGGCCAAACAAGGCCTAGATGGACTCAAAAAGACCTTTTCAAAGTCTATTTTTCACGAGATAACTAAGTAAGGCTAAAAGCAAAAAAACCAGTTAAGTTGTCCCTATTTTGATTCTAATAAGATACAACTTACTAAATAATCCTAGATTGAGCCCGGTTTTCTCGACCCCCATATTAGCTCATTAAATTGATCCATAACATCAAATTATGCTAAAATTTGAATCAACGAAATAGTCCTTTATAAGTTTTTATTGATTTTCTAATAGATATATGTACCATATAAGAAACTGATCCATATGTGAGCTCCTATTCTATGAGCCAAAACCTTTCATTTTCACATGCAACTTATGTGTGTGTGTGTGTGTGTATTGTAAGCTCCTAATATTGTGTTTTGGACAATCAAGTATAGATTTAGGGCCTTTAGGAAAAGTGATCCAATTGAGCTTAATTTTTACGACTAACATAGACAAGTTAGAAGAAGTGATACAGTGAAGTTAGATTTTGGAAATAATGACCCAAAATCTCAATTTTGCTCTTAGAAATAGGATTATTTAATATAGTACTAAAATGTTCACAACCCCTAAAAATCGAGTTTAGATTACGATGAGAACTTAAAGATAAATTAATTAAGCTATAAAATAAGATAATATAGTATAATTTACTATATAAATATACTCGTATTTTTATTAGTATACCCGATATAAATAATAATTATACCCGTAAATTAACCATAAATTATGTAATTATATATATATTGTGTTAAATTCATGAAATTAATTAAGTGAATATATCCTAAATACAAAAGATATGTTAGAAACTTAATTATATGAGTAGTCATATATTATGCGTGATATATACATATGATATATAATCATATATTACTAAATAACTAAATATTAATAAATTATACCTAAAATACTAAAATAATTGCCAAACTCATCCGAAACTAAGAAAGAAATTTAGTTTAGCTCCATAAATTACTGTACTAGCATCATAATTACTATATGAATCCAACGATACTAGTTTTTATTAAAATCGAATAATTTTAGGCAATATAACCTAAAACTTTATCATATTTTAGAATGTATGTATTTTGATAACCCTACCAAAATTAAAACGTGATTTAATAAATTAAAAGTACGTTTTGATACGATCGACACGATATATAATATGTAATAGTATAGGTTACGTATGTTATCGATACTTAACAACTTAACTCGATATATAATAATAATACAACTATATATTATGTAAAATATATATATATATATATATAACATTTTTAGATCAAACCCTAATACTGTCGTAATTATTACGAAAACTGAATTTAGGTCTTTTGTGTATAAAGGATCTCCCAGTAAACAGGTTGTCGACAACTCGAGTCTGTTGTAGTGAACGTCTAAACAAGTAAGTTAAGATTATGGCTTCATTGCTTGTTGGGATATTGTATTAAGTATTTGGAGACCCAAGAGTACTTCTGGTTGTGTTTGTAGTTAGTTGACTGTATACATGCTGTGTGTATATATGATACTCTATTGTGATAAGAGTTGAATTCCTTGGCGTGTTGTTCTGCATGTTCGTGTTGTTTCTGTATTGTATAAACTTGTTTGGCCACCCTTAATTAAAACTAATGTTTATTCGAATAAAACGAAACTGGACATGCATAATACCCATTAGGAGAAACGATTAAGAGTGTCAGGCCAAATACCGACTTCCTTCGATGAGGATAGCTGAAATGGTCTTTTTTTTTTTTTTTTTTATCCTTAGTCGAACTAAGTGATAGGTGAGGAGGTTGCGACGAGGGTAGGGGCCATGGCTCAAAGGCGATCATGGGAGGAGGGTGTTCTCTATTGCACAAGCCCGGGTTTGGTCTAATTTGAGTTGCGATGAAACTCTTTAATCTAGGTTAGAGCAGATATAATTTTTCTAATCTCATAATAGACTAGATAACATTGTGTGATGTTTCATTTAATTGATTACATTGCATTTCATCATAATTAATAACCTTGCTTGCGATTGTACGGTATTCTTTTGACTTCGTCCCACTTATTGATTTAGTTGTGTTCACATCTCTATAGACTCCTTTGTAAGTACTAAGTGAGGATCAAGATATTCCGATACCACCATCCTCAGGTTAGTGTGTTGTTGTTTGGGAAAGTGAGGAATAAAGAATCAATTGAATATAGGCTTTTGATTTTTTTTTTTTTTGAGTTTTGAGGAGACTAATTGGGAATTCTCTAGGATGCCCACTAGTTTCTTAACTTATTGTAAATAGTTTGCAAAACTTGTGGCTTTTTGATAAACTTTTATTGTAAATTATAACTCTAGATGTAAAACATTTATCTCAGTATTGTTGTATTATGAGACAACAAGTTATATAGAACATGTATTTTATAAAGCTCTACTACAGATTTGATTATTAACAAGTCTCAAAACGAACGTTTCAAGTTGGTTGAGTTGTGCACGTTTTATGTGAATTGTATTTACAATAGTAGCTATGAGGTTAGCTTTTAGAAGATGTTTTATACTATTGATGAGATTAATGAGAACTATAAGCGTGGATTATCCCCTAGTATGCAAGATGATTGGAGAATAATAAGGGATTAGTTAGGGCCCGTGTATAATGAGTATACTGCTATAGTTACTTATGAGAAGAAATATTTTCGGGAAAATAGAGTTTTATCTATAAGAATCCTTATATTGTATTTTTTAACTTTAGTGGAGGCAGGTAAGGATTATCCCCCATGTTTTGATTAGGTATCTCTAGGTGTTCCACATATTCTTAAAAACTATTTGCTTAGTATAGTCGATTGGTTTCCTAGGTGCTCCCTAGATGGAATTAAGGGTATAGAGATACCATTGTAGCCCTATGAGCCTGAACCCCCTGTGATATTGCTTGAGAATCCATCTCAAGAAATATATTCAAATGTAAGAGTGAATAATGATAATGATGATGATCTTGAGAAAGATCCGGAAGAAGAGGAGGCTGAACTAAAAGATGAAGCACAAGATAGTGGTTGTGAGGTGCATGAAGTAGTAGTCAAACCAAACACTCCTATAGTGGTAAAGGTTAGCTCAAGGTCTGATGAGACTGGGATGGGAGATTAGTTTCCCTTAGAAGATGTAGCAACTCCAGATGGTGGAAGTAACTAAAAGTAAGAAGATGGTAGGAAGATAAGTCTAGGGCTTTGATATCACTTGACTTAGTCGTTTGATGTATCTAGGTCCCCCTAGCAATTTTGATGTGCTATTGAATTTTGAATGTAACTAATATATTTTTGGATATTACGGTAAATGATGTATATAAATAATCAGATGTATAATTTGATGTTGTAAATGAAGTAATGTGATCTTTTGAAAGTAAAGTTTTGATTATCTTGTGATTATTGTAAAGTATATGTTCTTATAGGTTAGTATTTATATGAGATATCATCATGGATATGATATAAATGTTACAGGTGAAACACGATGAGCTTATGACATACAGGTATATATTTAAACACACATAAAGTGCGTAATGAGTAAATATGAATAGATCATTGCTTATACAGGGATGAAACATTATAGACTTTATGTTAATTGAGATCCTTGATGAAAAAATCTGTAGTTATATATTGCTAATGTAGAGAATAATTTATCTATAGTGAATATGAATCATTTAAGTTGGATATTAACATCAGGTGTACATATTGTGATTGTAGGATTGATAATTAATGAATTGTGAATCTGAATATGGAAGAGGAAGCAAATAGAAAAGGAAACAGGAATAACCAACCTGAATGAGAAGTACCACCTCTTGACCCTCCTAATCCACTAGAATCACTTAGAAATGATATATAACCACTTGCTTCGAACGTGATGGACCTAACTCATTTTGGACAAATGTTGGTCAATATGAATACTATGATCCAACAACAAGAAGCTTTAATCCAGCACTTGATCACGGGTAGAAATATGATGAACTAAAGGCTAGTAGAGGCTGAACCTAGAGCAATCTGATCCTAAGGTACAAGTTAACTTCTCGAGTTTATGAAATCAAATTAGTATTTCAAAGGTGAAGTGGGCAAGCTTACTTTAGCTGATGATTGATTAGCTTGGATTGAGTGTACTTTTGAGGCATATAGGATTCCTGAAAAATAAAAAGTCTCTTATGGCACTTTTTTGCTAAAGATGGGAGCACGAGTTTAGTGGGACTTGATAGCAAGAACAATGCCAGGCCCCATTACATGGTAAGTATTTTGGGAAGCATTCAAGAGTTTCCCTGTCAGTGTGCAAAATCAGATGACCCGATAGTTAATGGAAATAAAGAAAGGGCCTACGAATGTAACATAATATGAGAACGAAACACGATGTGAGAATGAGTTCAATGGGCTGTTGCAATATGTGCTTGAGTCGTATAGGGATAATCGGGTGCTGAAGAATGATCTTTTTCTTAATGGATTTGATGCTACAATGTGATGTAAGTTAATGGATTATGGATTCACCACTTATCATCAGATTGTGGATAAGGTATGTGAATTGGAGAATAATTGACTAGCCATGCAAAATGAATGGAGTAAGAAACTGAGGAGAGTTAATCAACACAGGCCTGTTTTCAAGAGAATATTTTCAAGTGCAAATAATAACTCAAAGCAGAGAAGGAAGAAGCTAGCTGCTGTAACTAGTAGCTCTACTTCAAATAAGACTAGATTTAGTTTCTGTAATAAGGCGGGAAATGCGAGATGCTTGAAGTATGGAGCCTAACATTTCCTCAGGCATTGTGCTCAGTTAAGATGCAAGTGCTATTTGTGTGGTGATCCAAATCATATATCAAGGGAGTGTCGAAAGATGAAAGTAGTAAAATGCTATAAGTGTGGAATGAAAGGACATTTCTCTAAATATTGTGGTCAAGCCAGACAAAAGAAATCCAGAGGAGTAGAGACAATTGCTATTCTAGCACGAGTGTTTGCAATTAAGAGAACATAAGAAGATACCAAAGCCTTTGATGAATGGATGGAAGAGTACTTTCATGATTGTTTAGATGATGAAATGGAGATTGATGGAACTGACCAAGGCTTAGTAACTAGTACGTAAAACTAACTCGTAACTTTTACTTATCAATGATTTAGTTATGTATATATTTGTGGATGGTGTTAGGAACTGTGGAAAGATGTGACTTAAGTGTAGTGCTTAAGTGATATGTAATTATAGCACTAGTAATTGTTTTAGGAAATGTACTTGTAAATGGATGAGCTGCTTATGCATAGTTTGATACTAGAGGGTCACATTTGTTTAGTAGTCAGGAGTTTATCTTAGGAAATGGAATTAAAACAAGTGAAGTCAAATCGACATATAGGATAAGAACACCCATAGGAGAACAAGTGTTAACACGAGAAATAGCAGATAATGGACAATTGCAAATCTAAGGACAAGAATTCCCAATAAAACTCATAGTATTACCAATTAAGCGATATGATATCATTGTGGGAATAGATTGGTTGTCCAAATGGAGAGCTAAAGTGGATTGCCAAAATAAGAACATAATCTTAGATAAGGGTAAAGTCATATTTCAAGGAAAAACAGGTGAGCGACGTCTAAGATTATTAGTGATAGAAGTAAGTGAAGTTACTAAAAAATGGAAATTCTGCTAGATATTTGCTATTGAGGGAAAGAAGGAAACCTCAAAGGTATTGGAAATACCTATAGTAAATGAGTTTCCTGATATTTTTTCGGAAGAATTACCTAGATTAGAACCACAATGAGAGTTAGACTTTTCTATAGAATTAGTGCCAAGAACTGAGCCAATATCAAAAGCTCCATACCGAATGTCACCGATAGAACTTTAAGAGTTGAAAAAGCAACTTCAGGAGCTATTGGATAAGGGATTTGTAAGACCTAGTGTATCTCCTTGGTGAGCATTGGTGTTATTCATGAAAAAGAAAGATGGAACCATGAGGTTGTGTATCGATTGCCGGGAAATATATAAGGTGACTATTAAGAATAAATATCTATTACCTAATATCAATGACTTGTTTGATCAATTACATGGTGCTATTGTATTTTCACTAATTGATTTAAGATCTGGATACCTTCAGTTACGAATTAAGTCGGAAGATGTATCAAAGATAGCTTTCTAAACTATATATGGGCACTACGAATTTTTAGTAATGCCTTTTAGATTAACGAATGCACTAGCTGTGTTTATTGATTCGATCAATCGAATCTATCAACCTTACTTGGACAAATTTGTTGTGATATTTATTGATGATATTTTAATTTATTCTAAGACTAAGGAAGATCATGCCAATTATCTACGGTTAGCCTTGCAAAAGTTAAGAGACCACCAACTGTATGCTAAGTTGGGTAAGTGTGAATTCTAGCTAAATAGGATATCATTTTTAGGACACATTGTATCAGGCGAAGGAATTTTAGTCGATCTTAAAAAGGTTAAAGCAATAGATGAATGGAAACAACCCACTATTATAACGGAGATTAGAAGTTTCCTTGGAATGGTGGGATATTATAGACGATTTATAAAAGGTTTTTCTAAAATTGCCAAGCCAGTGACTCGATTGATGTAAAAAGATGTTAAATTTGAGTGGAGTGATGAATGTGAACAAAGTTTCCAAGAATTGAAAGATCGTTTGATTTCTGCACCAATACTTAGTTTACCAGATCTAAGTAAATTTTATTGTATATATAGTAATGCTTTCAAAAGTGGATTGGGATGTGTATTGATGTAGGATAGGAAAGTGGTAGCATATGCATCTAGACAATCGAGGCCTCATGAGAGGAACTACTTGATGAATTGCCAACCAACGACCCCATTACTCGGCATGGCTCTGAGGACTTTAATCCCTCATATAGCGAATTCTCTCTTGGCAACCTACTGATGACAAGAAAGTTTATGCCAAAGGAATGTGGCTGAACTTCTTGAGGTTCCCTAATTGTCGTACGTTGATTTGTACACTCGGTAGTGATGATGTCGACCATTTCCTTACGAAGGACCTTATGCCGAGTAATCCTACCGATATTGCTGAGAAGTTCCTACTGAGTGACGAGAGACTTACTTAAACGGCCGAATAGTTTTTCTCTTGGTACACTGCCATCTCTCTCTCTTCTTAGCCCTTTAATGCCATAACATTTTGATCCCTCTCGCCTGTTATGCTTAGAGAATATTTGTATGGGACCAATGTTGGATTGTTATCTATCCACATCGTTTGACATTGTATTACTTTTTTGCTTTGGTCTTTTGTCCTTTTTACTCTTTTTAGTATATACTAGGAATTCCCTTTTTGTATATACTTTCTTGTCTTTTCATTATTTGTAATACTGCTCTAGAAACTTACTATAAATAGTCATTTTCTCTTATAAGCCGTAGATAACCAACATTTTACATTGAATATTTTGTTCTTGTGAGACAACCTTCTCCAAGTCCATATTTCATGCACTCTTGTTTAATCTTGCCGAGTAACTCAAGATTAGTGTCAAGTAGACCTTGACATCAACTTGTGTGTCATATCAAGTGTGGTATGAAGTCGTGTTGTATTTTTTGGTGAGTTACATCCGAGCAGCTTCACGTTAGCTACTATTGTTCGGTTCTAAACCCTTTCCTTCTGATTTTCTTCGATATCTCGAAGAACCCATTCAATTCAATTCCATCTTGGTAAGTTCTAGCGATAACCGAGCTCCTAGGCACACCATATATTCTTGGTATCAGAGCTTGAGGGTGAGGTTAAGGTTGGTCAGTCTGTTATCGGAGATATTGTGTGTGATTGTAGCCTTCTGAGTGAAGTGTAGTTATTGAAATTTTGTGATAAGAATGTCAAACCCTAGTGTACAGGGAGGGATTTACGATGTTGAGAGTGATGCTCATGGTCATGGTCGAGTTACCCAACAAACACCACACACTACTGATAAGTAGATACAAGATCTTATTGTAATTATAGCCAATTTAGCTATCTTAGTAAACAGGGTCTTAAAGAATGGACTGCATAAGAGAGTTACTGAGCAGGGCTGAGAAATGAGAGATAGGCCGAGGAAGCAGATGAATAAGCAAGCTCCTGAAGCCTTTCTAGTGAACCACGCACCACCATGACGTACCGATAGAGTCGGAGTAGAAGGTTAGAGTTGGACGAAGTGGAAGAGTACGAAGAAGAAGAAGACCATGATATTGGGATTAATGAGTGAGAGTTCAGAGCGCCAAGGGGTGCCGAATATCTTAAGGTACGGATTTCGAACTTCAATGGGTTTAATAGTGCTGATGACTACCTAGACTGGGAAGAGAGGATCGAAAAGATATTTGACTTTTATGATTATGAAGATGCTGTCCGCATTAGGGTGACCGTGTTAGAAGGATATGCGGCAATGTGATGGAAGAAGTTACAGAATATTCGCTTGAAGACCCAATGCAAGGTCCAAACATGGAACGAGATGAAGAGAGTTTTGAGGAATAGGTTCATTCTCGAGCACTACAAATAGGACACTTTTCGATGACTCCAAGACTTGAGGTAAGGTAATAGGTCCGTAGATGACTATGTTCAAGAGTTTCAGTTGCTCATGATACGATGTGATGTTGATGAACCTAAGACCCGAACCATAGCACGGTTCATCTTGGGACTCCGAGCTAAGATTGGTCATGTCGTGGAATTGCAAACCCTCTTAACTTTAGATGAAACCATCCGAGTAACTCAGAGAGTTGTAAGGAAAAGGCGGAGCTAAGTTAACCGAATGTCGAGCAATCGAACAATGGTACCGAATAGGACTAGCCTACCGAGTAGACTAAGGAATGATAGGGCATCAAACATTCTTGAGATGGAACACTGAGGTTACGTACCGAGTCGATCAGACGAAGACTAAGGTAAGAGCATGGTTGAGGAGCTTGAGATCCGATGAGACCAAGGTTAGAGTTCAGGGAGGAAAACTTGAGAAATTAAATATTTTAAATGCCTTGTCTATAGACACGTGGCTAGTCAATGTCCGAATCACTAAGTCATGACAATAAAGGGAGATAAGCCCCAGTTTGAAGTCGAAAGTGTGAGTGAAGGAGAGGAAGAAGTGGCAACCAATCAAATGCTGGAAGAATTTGACGAAGATCAGGAGGCCGAGATGCCCCCTGAGGGCGAAGTCGAGTATTGCTTTGTCGTTTGGTGATCTCTTAGTACTTTCGTGGGTAATGAAAATGAGCAAAGAGAGAACCTTTTTTATATGAATTGTCGGGTGAATGGTAAGCTATGCATCGTGATCATTGACGGAGGGAGTTGTACTAACGTCATTGCGCAAGGGGTAGTAAAGGCTATGAAATTGCGACTCTCCTACACCCCAAGCCGTTCACTAGCTGAATGAAAAAGGAGGATTACACATTTTCGAGCAAGTCAGAGTGCCGATTACTATTGGTGATAGGTACAGGGACGAGGTAGTGTGTGATGTCCTTCCTATGTGTGCATCTCACATATTACTTGGCTAACCGTAGCTATTTGACTTGAGAGTGTTATACAACAGGTATAGAAATACCTACAGTTATATCGACACCTATGAGTCCCAAGGACATGCAAGAAGTCTAGGAAAATGTTGCTAGATTACTGTAGTGGAAGTCATTGGTGATTTCTCAAGCACAGTTTGCATAAGAGGTTAAGGCCAAGGGCTATGTACTCCCCTTGGTCAGGAGACTCTTAGAGGTTAAAGAGGACGAGAACTTGCCTGCCGAAGTGTAGCAGTTACTTTAGGAATTTGCTGACCTCTTCCTTATCAAGATGCCGAAAGGATTACCTCCCTTGAGAAGGATTGAGCATTGCATCGATCTTCAACCTGGAGCAACCTTACCAAATTGACCCGCCTATAGACTCAATCCTAAACAAGCAGTCAAGCTGAAAAAGCAAGTTGATGAGTTGGTAGATCATAGATATGTCTGTGAGAGCATGAGCCCGTGTATCATTCTAGCCGTGCTAGTACCGAAGAAAGATGGATCATGGAGGATGTACATTGATAGTCATGCCATCAATAAGATTACTGTTAAGTACAAATACCTAATTCTGCGGTTGGATGACATGCTCAATGATTTGCATAGTGTATGTATCTTTTCGAAGATAGATCTCAAGAGTAGGTACGGTCAAATACAAATGAGACCGAGAGATGAATGGAAAACAACCTTTAAGACTTGGGATGATCTATTTGAGTAGATGATTATGCTGTTTGGTTTAACTATTGTGCTAAGTACATTCATGAAGCTCATGAATCATGTACTCAAAACATTGATCGACAAATGCATTGTGGTTTATTTTGATGACATTCTGGTTTATAGTACCGACCTTCTTGTTCATGTCTAACATTTGAGATTGGTGTTTAACATACTCTACGTTGAGAAATTATTTGGTAACCTAAAGAAATGCACTTTTTGTCAAAGCGAGGTTGTATTCCTCGAATATGTTGTTTCAAGGAGTGGAGTTCGAGTTGATGAGGAAAAAGTCAAGGCTATTAATGAGTACCCTACGTCGATAATTGCAGTCGAAGTTAGGAGCTTCCATAGCCTAGCCTAGCCTCGTTCTATCGAAGATTTATCCGAAACTTTAGCTCTACAACTGCACCGTTGACTGAATTGACCAAGAAGAACGTTAAGTTTAAATGGACTAAAAAAGCTCAGAGGAGTTTTGAAGATGTGAAGTGTAAGTTGACCTCTACTCCAATACTTGCCTTACTAGATTTTGAGAAGGTTTTTTAGGTTGAATGTGATGCGTTTGGTGTTGGCATTAGTGTCGTCCTTATGTAAGAGTGCCGACCATTGCTTACTTCAGCAAAAAAACTTCGAGGAGCTGCCTTAAATTACTCAGCCTACGACAAGGAGTTCTATGCCCTTGTCCATACACTTTAGAACTGGCAACATTATATGTTGCTAAGAGAATTCATTATATATTTGGATCATGAATATCTTAAGTATCTTCATGGGCAGAATAAGCTTTCTCGACATCACATTAAGTGAGTCAAGTTCTTAGAGACCTTTTGCTATGTCATCAGGTATAAGAAAGAAAGCACCAATACAGTAGTTGACGCCCTTTCTCGCTATCATACCCTGATTACAATGTTGCATGCTAAAGTGCTTGGATTTGGCACTTTACCTGATCAAATATGAGCATAACCCAGATTTTGGGCCTTTAGTAGCCAAGTGCCATGATAGAGGAGCTATAAGTGGATTCTACTTGAGTAAGGGGTTCTTAATGAAGGGAAAGTAGATTTACATGCTGAATGGTTATGCAAAGGAACTACTGGTTCGAAAAGCTTATACCAAGGGTCTGGCTGGCTATTTTGGGGAAAAGAGGATGATTAAGATATTGAAGGAACACTTTTACTGGCTTAAGATGATGAGGGATGTGCATTGAATACTTGAAAGGTGTAAGGTGTATAAGTATACAGAAGGGATAAGAGAACCCTATGGCGAATATACACCCCTACCAATTCCTGAGTAGCCGTAGACCGATCTAAGCATGGATTTCATGCTTGGCTTTGCCCACACACAGAGAAGACATGACTCGATCATGGTGGTGGTCAATCGGTTCAGCAAGATGGGCTACTTCATCCCCTACTACAGAACTATTCATCATTAACCTCTTTTTGTAGGAAATTGTGCGACTACATGAAGTGCCATGGAGTATTGTGTTTGACCGTAATTCCAAATTCATGAACTTCTTTTGAAAAACCTTATGAAGGAAACTCGGCACTATGCTCTTGTTTGGTACCTCTTGCTACCCCTAGACAAAACTGAAGTAGTTAATAGAACCGTCGGTAATCTCCTGTATGCCATTATTGGAAAGAACTCTTGTGATTGGGATTTATGCCTGCCCATCATTAACTTTGCCTAAATAGCTCCACTCACAGCTCCATTGGAACATCACCATTTGAGGTTGTTTATGGACTTAACCTGAACCTATCATTGGACTTAGTTAATAGTCCAACTACATAAGGGGGGCGTCAATCCGGCCTACAACGTGTCGAGAAATTTCATAGGTTGCATCATAGGATTACCGAGCAACTGGCCAAAACTGTGGCCCGATAAAAGGAATTAGGAAGCTATGGAAGGAAATGAATGCCCCTAGGGACCTTGTCTAGATCCATCTTAGCAAGGAGCACTTCCCTAGCAAGAGGACGAATAATCTATCTCCTAGAGCGGATGACCCCTATAGGATCCTTAGGTGCATTAATGATAATGCTTACAAGATTAAGCTACTTGAAGGTCTCGGCGTGTCTACCACATTCAACATCGCCGACTTAACTCCATATGTGGTTGAAGATGACGAAGACCAAGATTTGAGGGCAAATCTTCAATAACCCTGAGGAACCGATGAATTGTCGACCAACAGCCCCATTACTCGTGCATGGCTTCGAAGACTCCAATCCCTTATATGGTGAATTCTCTTTCGACAACCTACTGATGACGAGAAAGTTTACGTTGGAGGAATGTAACCGAACTCCTTGAGGTCCCCTAATTGTCGTACATTGATCTGTATACTCAATAATGATGATGCTGACTATTCTTTTGCCGATGACCTTGTGTCGAGTAATCTCACCAATATTGCTGAGAAGTTCCCGTTGAGTGACGAGAGACTTACTTAAACGGCCGAATAGTTTTTCTCTCGGCACGCCGCCATCTCTCTCTCTTCCTGGCCCTTTAATGTCGCAACATTTTAACCCCTCTCGCCTGCTATGCTCAGAAAATATTCGTATGGGACCAATGTTGCACTGCTAGTTGTCCACCTTGTTTGACATTATACTACTTTTGCATTTTGGTCTTTTGTCCTTTTTGCCCTTTATGGTATGTATTAGGAATTCTCTTTTTGTATATACTTTCTTGTCTTTTCATTATTTGTAACGCTGCCTTAGGGACTTATTATAAATATTCATTTCCTCTTATAAGCTACAGATAACTAACATTTTACATTGAATATTTTGTTCTTTTGAGACAACTCTCTCTAAGTTCATATTTCCTACACTCTTATCTAATCTTACTGAGTAGCTTAAGATTAGTGGTGGGTGGACCTTGACATCAACTTGTGCGTCAATATAAATCAGTTGTTTCTATTTGATACAATGCTTGTTGGCACACCATGTAGTCTAGGAAAGCTTATATCAATCTTTAGGAACTAAACTACAGTTTAGTATAGCTTATCATCCACAGACCAATGGACATTCAAAAAGAGTTATTCAAACACTTCAAGATATGTTAAGAGGTTGTATTTTAGACTTCAGTGGCGACTGGGATCAGTATTTGCCATTAGTGTAATTTGCTTATAACAATAGTTATCAAACAATGATTCAGATGGCACTGTATGAAGCTTTATATGGAAGAAAATGTTGATCACCACTGTATTGGGAAAATTATGAATTTGCAATGATAATGCCTAACATAATCAGCTAGATGAATGATAAAGTTAAAATAACACGACAAAGGATAAAAGTAGCACATGATCGATACAAAAGTTGGGCTAATACGAAAAGACGACCTATAGAATTTGCCATAAGAGATCATGTATATATAAAGATAAGTCCATTTAAGGGATTTAAGTGTTTTGGTATGATAGGAAGTTAAGTCCCCGATATATTGGACCTTTTGAAATTTTAGAAAGAATCGAAAATGTTGCGTGCCAAATTGCTTTACCCTCAAGTTTAGCTAAATATCACAACGTATTCCATATGTCAATGTTACGAAAATTCATGAAGGATCCAAATATCGTTACGGAATTAAAACCAATGGACTTATAAGAAGAGTATACCATTGAGGAAAGGCCAATCAAGATTTTGGAAAATCGAATTTAGAAGTTAAGAAATCGAGAAGTAGAATATGTAAAAGTTCAGCAGGGTAGCAGACCAACGGTAGAGCTAACTTGGGAATCAAAGTCAGCGATGCAAAATCGTTACCCAACACTCTTTAAAAAAACAAGGTAAATCACAAGTTTTATCAATAGATAAAAAGTTATTGTGTTTAGATTCAAAGTTTTGAGGATAAAACCTTTTTAAAGGAGATGAAAATGTAAGCTCCTAAAATTATGTTTTAGACAATCGAGTTTAAATTTAGGGTTTTTAGGAAAAGTGATCTAATTGAGCCAAACTTTATGACTAAGATAGAAGAGTTAGATGAAGTGATACAGTGAAGTTAGATTTTGGAAATAATGATCCAAAATCCTAATTTTTCCCTTAGAAGTAAGATTATTTAATATAGCACTAAAATATTCGAAATCCTTAAAAATCGAGCTCAGATTGCAACGGGAACTTAAAAATAAGTTAATTAAGCTATAAAATAAGATAATATAATATAATTTACTATATAAATATACTCGTATTTTTATGAGTATACTTGGTATAAATAATAATTATACCTATAAATTAATCCTAAATTACATAATTATATATATATATTGCATTGAATTCACGAAATTAATTAAGTGAACATATCCTAAAAATAAAAGATATGTTAGAAACTTAATTATATGAGTATAGTCATATATTACGCGTGATATATACATGGGATATATACTCATACATTACTAAATAACTAAATATTAATAAACTATACCTAAAATACTAAAATAATTGCCAAACTCATCCGAAACTAAGAAAGAAATTTAGTTTAGCTCTAGAAATTATCGTGGCAGCATTGGGTAGAATTTGTATGGTGACTCAAAAGGGGCATTGAGGTGAATTAGCCACCTCCTACTTGCATTAATGGAGGATTAAAAGAAAAAAAAAATTCCTAAGCAGCAAGAGGCTTCTATAAATAGTGAAACATGGATATCTAGTTCTGGTTTAGTAAGTTAGAATCTAGAATAAATATAGAAGGAATTTATGGAAGATAGAAAAAATTAGAAAGAAATTAAGAAAAACAGAGGAAATTTTGTGCTAGGCTAGAACCTAAACTTACCCTGCATCTGCTGTGAAACCTAACTGTCCCCAGGCAATCCACCTATCGTGCAGGTCATCCGATACACCCCTAACTACTGCTGGCCACTGTAGCATCTAAGAACAGCTAAGTTGATTCTCTACCTTGTTTTTCAACAATTTGCAAAAAATACCTAAACCACTCAGAAAATTATAAAAAAATATTATAGTTATGTTATTTTGAACATGCTTTCACGTGATATTTTTATTTTTGAAAAATTTGTAATATTTAGTATACTTGTTTAACAAAACTACTATTCATCCAAAATTTGAATTGTAAAATAAATATACTAAATGATGTTATTTCTAGCTTAAAATTTTTATGTAGGATGTGTATGGCATATAGATAATTTCTATGTAGCCCGAATTTTTATTTGAATATTTTTAATATTTATTGCATTTTTGGCCTAAAAATAGCTTGAAAATAGGCTAAAATTGTGAAATAAATAGGAAATTATGAAATTAAATGATGAAATGGACATGTATTGATCTCTAGTGAATAATAAAAATGTTGGGTTGGATTGAAATTAATTTGGTGCAAAAAGGATCATAATTAAGTAATTTAAGGGTAAAATCATAAATACAAATATATAGGCGATAGGTTAAAAACTTGAAACCAAGTAATAGTTGAGTTCCTCATACTTTTAGAAGTCTATAGAAATTTTTGGGAAATTATTTAGTGACTCAAACTATTTATTACGAATTTCTGTAGTAAAATGGCTTTAATTACAAAGTGGGATGTATTTTTAGTAATAATAAGTTAAAATGAATTAAACTAAAAACTATGTATGAGGTTGCTGATTAGAGTGAATAAAAAGATTATTTTTAATATATTTGTTGATATTTTCTTATTGGGATACATTATAGATATATTAGAATTAGATTAGATAGTACTTATATTGTAACATTATATGGACAAATAAGGTAAAATACAATTTAATAATGTAAATTACGTATAATACAATAATATTTATATAGATACATATAACTGTATTAAAAACTCAAACTACTTGTTAAAAGTTATTTTTTGGAATAAGAACCATAAGACGTTTCGTTAGGTCTATACAAACCTAATGACACTAGTTTTATTAAAATTACACAATTTTAGGTAATATAACCTAAAACTCTATCATATTCTAGAATGTACATATTTCGATAACCCTGCCGAAATTAAAACATGGTTTAAGAAATTAAAAGTACGTTTTGATACGATCGAAATGATATATAATACATAATAGTATATATGA
>JAMXBB010000004.1:70026490-70053046 GCA_024138015.1 Lumnitzera littorea
AGAGAGAGAGAGAGAGAGAGAGAGAGAGAGAGAGAGAGAGATTTCTACTTTAGAATGCAAATCTTATATGTTAGAGTAAGAAGTGGGCATCAATTTGATATAGATTACTTTTAGGAGTTAAGGGGGTATTTCACCCTATGTTAGTAATTAAGTTTTTTATTTAATTTTTTTTATATCAATTTAGATTTCCAAAGCATTCCTTTATTCTTATAAATATAGATGAAAATTTCTTAGTAAGGTTTAACTGATGATATATTCGTTTTTTGCTCCCATGTCAATTGATGGTGTTATTTCTTGAAATAACCTAAACTAAAAAAATTTACCATGCATGATAAGTCAATAAAACCTTTGATTAGTAATTTACCATATATTAAACGTATATTTTAAACTAATCTATTTATAACTTTGATTGTAACACCTAGGAAAATTCATAGCAAGTATAAATTAAATAAAGAAAGCTTATAAAAGAAAAGTCAGGATAGTAAGGTAATTAAATAAATGCTACTTTAGGGATTGCAAAAGCTAGGGTTACACAATTTAACCTAGCTTCAAAAAGCTTATCTTCTAAAGAGTTTCATTAGTCTCCTATTGTGTTATAGAATAGGACACTCTCATAGCAAACATTGTGAATCCTAAACGTAAGACATGATTCCTAAGATTTTATTGGTTTGTTCAATCACAAAATTAATTGCAACTCTTCTGGTAGAGCAAGAGAAAGGCTTTGGTGGAGGGGTTACTATGCAAGGCTAAATCACAATCCTTGATTCCCAACTATAAGTGATTTGATGTGATGGTAAAACTTAGGATTGAACCTAAAAGCGTGATTTTGATCTTCAAGGTATTAAACAATTGATTGGATTGGAAGATTGTAAAGGATCTCTCTCTAAAGTTTCTACAATATAAGGTAATATATTCTTTTCCTTGTGATCTTGAGTCTTTTATGGAATTTATGAATTTTGATTGTTATGTGGAGTCGTGAGGTAGGAATTTTTGATTTAGTGAAAGAATTTGTATTGTTATGGGTTAAGATTTTGACTGAAGATTGAATTTAAGGTTGGGAGGGTTCTTAGAGAAAGGAGAGAAAAAGAATCACAAGGCATGAACATGGCCAGGTGCCATGGGCATGGTCCCAGATAGTGTTCCTCGTAATTATTTTAAATGCAAGAAATTTAAGAAATTCAAGACGAGGGGATCACAGTCAAAGTACATAGCTGTGATCTAAGATTGTGGAGTTTTAAAGAAAAACATGACCGAGGTATATGATAGTAGTCTAGGGGCGTAGTTCTTATTGTTGTCCTATTCCTTCTTCCTAAACTAAGTTTAGTTTGATTCGGCTTAGGGTTTTAGTCTAAAATCCTTAAGAAGCCTATAGTAAGTTATAGATTATTACTAAAGCAACTTTCATTCATCTTTTCACTACATATTACTCTTTTAAGCTATAATTAGTAAAGTTTTTTCATTAGACTCTAAGTACATGACACTTGAGTGTTGCTTGTGATTGCTAGGCTAGAATTTATAGTTATATATGTATATATGCTTAAATTGACTAATTAAATATCTCGCTTAAATTACTTTTGCTTATTACTTACGTGTAGCTTAACTTAAGGACCCAAAGTGATAGGTTCTTAGGAGCAACCCTGATGTCATTGTGATGTGTTAGATTTTTGATTGGAAATGATATGAGGTAGGTCTAAGTTGATTAAATAGGGCCTAATGGCATACCCAATGTTAGGTTATTGTAAATAGGGCTTGAAGTGGCATACGCAACGTAAGATCGTAGAGAGGTTCGAAGAGGTACGTCTACTGTAGATTATAGAGGGGCTTAGAGAGGTACGCCCACCGCTAGCATGTTGAGTCTATTTATGTTTTAACGGGGGTTATGAGGACCTCCATTGTGAAATGTGTGTTCAAATAATTTAAAAATAATTAAACTATTGAATGTGATTTATCTGTTAGCATTTAACGCATGTGTTATGTCATGTATGATTACTCATGCACATGTTCTTGTGTGTTATGTACTCAGCTTTGACCTACTCCTTATTTTTTAGATGTAGGAAATAGCGATGCATAAAATGACTGAATTTTGGAGATACCTATTGTTGTTGGGATGGGAAGAGCGACAACTACGTATGATATTGTAGAATATTCTTAGAGATTTGATGAATAAAATCTTTAGCTTTATGAGGTATTAACTATTATTTAGTAATCAATTGTTCTTATTTATAATGAATTATGATTTTATTTAAGAAATTTAAATTTGTAAAAATAATTGGAGACCGTCACTAAAATATTCTTGGAGATTGTAGTTGTTTGTACGCCTAAAGTGTCATTAAGGACTAAGGACATGTGGTGGTTTATGGTGTCATAGGTTTGGGGTAATACGGATTTAATAGTATCAAAGCATAGATTCATGATATATAAAAAAATAAGGAAAATGATATGTAAGATGGTGAGATAACAAGAGTAAGTAAAAGGCGGGTTAGGTTTAATCTTATGAATAAACTTATGATATGCATTTATGGTTCCATTGAATTATATTATTTGGTGTTATTATTTATTTCAAGAGACATTTATTTACTTATTTTGGAAGTTTTATTAAATTATTTAGAGAAAATAGAAAAGATTTTAGTTTAGCTTAGTAATATTGAAATTGTAGTAAATACCCAAGAAACAGCATATAGAATTAATTATATGTATTTAGGGATAGAATCGAATCATCTTTGTTATTATGCCTTCCACTTTTATAAGATTTGATTAGTCAATATATACTAAATAACTTATGTGATTACAACATTAGATTAGGTATGTTTAACTATAAATGTGATTTAATTAACTAACAATTTATAGAATTGGAAAAAAAAAAATATTAAAATACTAAATGCCAAATAAGGACTAAAAGATTTAGTAATTAATAAAATCATAAATATGCATTAGATTTGGTTGACTAAGAATGGTTACTAAGTATACAACAAATTACGAAACTATTAAAGTAAGGTAATAAATAAAAATTAATATATGGGTATAATAAAAGATGATGTATAATAAACATATTTGCAAACTTCATAAAATCTTATTTATTAGTAAAATAATAACTTAAGAAATCAATAACACCAATTAAAAAAGAAGAACTATGTAATGGCTTCCTCAATTTAACAACAAAAAGATACTAAAATAGGAAATTAAAATAATATAGAAAAAAGATTGAAGTAAACAAACTTTGACCATAAAGATAATAGTGGTTGAACATGGCACTTAACATAGCTGTAAATGTATTAAAATTATCAAAATAGAAAGATAATAACAAAATATCTTTCCAAAACTTTAATGTAAGTAAAATTCCATCTAGATTAATTTTCTCGTATATGACCACGTAATGGTGATAAATTGATGACCACATATAAACATCATAGCACTAATAACACAATTAACACTAATCATATAATATCTCAAAAAGGAAAATAATTATCTTACTATACCTTGCTATCGAAGGAACTGCAATAATAAAAAATAATAAATATCCATAAACACTTATGTTAATAATAATGACAATAATAACAATAACCATGACATCAATAATTATGGTAACTATTTTAATAATGACAATAATAATAAAATGTTCTCTAACACAAAACTATCTTAATAACAATTCTTCCTAGTGAGTAATAATGGAAAATTAAAAATCATTTAAATAGTTGTAGAATCTTAAACAATAATTACAATGTGGTGGGGCACTCAAAAAATTAAAGTATTAAATAAAAAAGAGAAAGAAAAGAGCATATATGTAATAAAAAGAAATAAATATGCATGTTTCATGGATATACATAAATATATACTATATAAACCTTTAGTTATATTACATATAAAATAAAGGATATAACAAAAGAAAATAAAGCCTAAGTAGACTAAGATAAATAATTAAATATAAAAGAATTGTCTTAAAAGATTTTATATTGATAAATACTAGCATGTATATATATGAGAAGGAATGATAACTTTGTATGTTTCCTTCCATGCAATTCTATGTCATATCAAGTTGTGTTGTGTTGTGTCATGTCATGTCATGTCGTATCTAGTTGTTTTATGTCAAGTCATATCGAGTTAAGTCCTTAGTCATACTATGTCAAGTCCTAGATTCACCATTCTTACTTATATAATATATATGTAGATTGGTATATATACAATTATTATAAAATTTAATAAAATACCTGACATATAATATATTGTATAATCAGCAAATGAAAGTAGTACCAACAACAATAATAACAATGACCTAATAGAAGAACCAATCAACTGATGATGAAAATATTGATAAGAATAATGATAAGGAATTTATAACTATAACACAAGAACGAGCATATCTACATACAAACATACCAATAACTATATGGACGAGTTAGAAAGAATTAATTTAACAAATGTAGAACATCTCAAAATTATTGTTACAATATAAAAGAAAAAGCCAATAATGAAAGACTACTAATAATGAAACAAATAAAATAACTAAAAAATTATAACAATAATAGCAATAGTACAAGGAAAGGAGATAATGATAAGAATAAGAAGAAAAATGAACATGATAATGATAATAAGTCTAAAGGATAATAAAATAATAAGTACATAAGTCCTCATAATATACAATAAAAGTAATTGGCACTCCTTTTTAATTGTTCGTTAGTATTTTGACTAAAACCTATTGAATGGATGACTTAATTATATGGAGATGAAATGACTGTAGGAATTTGAACTTACAACCTAGTACTTTGATACCATGTCAAGGGAAGCAATATAACCAACTAATCTAAAAGTTTAAGCTTATTGATTTGGTTTAGGTTTCATATTCCAATCTACAATAAATATTTGGAAGGAACATAGGATCCTTTTGTACGTACTCAAATCAATAATTAATAAGGTATAATCTATGCATACTTTAAGGTAACAATTATGATAAGTAAATACAACAACAATTTTAAACATTGAAATAATGAAAAGTAGAGAAACATAGTTATAGAAATTAATAAATTGAGGAACAAACAAGTCAATTAATGTATAAGCCAATCAATACGTAATAACTAATTACATGTGAACAAATTTTAAAATGATCAAACATATGTTTTTAATATCTATTACAACAATCCTTACAAAGAAAAGTGAATATCATGAGTGAGTAATAAATAAGGAAATGTAATAAATTATTGAATAACAAATTATATTAAGAACACATAAATCATAAGAACATGATTTAAATAATTAAATAATAATAGTAGGTATATCCTCTTCCTCTTACCTAAATAAATAAATAGTAAAGTGTAGTGTATGAAACAAAGAACAACTTTGGATTGATATATAAAAAAAAAAAGATTGTCGTAATATCCCCAAACAAGAAGACTACAATTGGGAAGCTATTAAAAAAGTAAGCAAATTTGGAGCTAAGAATAAATAAATAGAAGAAGGTTAGATTTTAATTAATGATTTTCGAGAGAAATTTGAGCATAAATTGGAGAAAATCTAATGACCATAATTGGAGACCTAGAATCTGAATAATAGAAAAATTTTTGGAGGCTTGTGGAATAATTAAAACAAGCAAAATGAAGGAAAAATTTATGACTAGAAGCTGGATAGAGATAACCTTTATAAGTGTTATTCTTGGAAGATTAGCTATGATTTGGCAGCAATAGAAAAAAAAAAATGAAGTTGCCCTTTGAAGTAAATGGATCATGAGATTAAACAAGCATAAATATGAAATGGAATGGAGTTTGTGTAAAGTGTTGTGATTGTGGTTTAGGTTTATGTTACTATGAGGTGGAGAGGGATATAGGTGAAGTTTAATGTGTTAAGGAAAGATACACCGATTTTTGATTCAATTATCTAGTGATAGTAGTGCTATAACCAAAATTAATAAATGTAATGTAATGGTTTATCACAATAGGAATCAAATTTTGAGATTATGAAAAGTAATAAAGTTACAGCTAATTGAATAAATAGGAGGAATTGAGTCATTAGGTGCTCATCTAGTGAAGGAATTTGGAGACCTAAATTACAAATAGAGGATTTACAAAATAAATAGAGTGAGGAAGCTGAAGAAAAGGATCTATGAATAGAAGTAGAACTAACAGAAATTACAAGCGTTATTTTGAGGGACATTAGTTGTAGTTTGGTCTTCTTAGGAAAGTAATTCGTAAGCTTAAGATTCTTTTGGTCAAAGTGGAATTTTCGATCAATGTGCTAGAAGTATGAATATGAATGGAGAATGGTTGCAGATAAAATGATTGAAATTTTATAGTTAAAATATAATTGGAGTAGCATGACGAAAGTTGAGGTAAGAGAAGAATCCCTTAGTGATTAAAGGCTTATGAATATTAATAAGAGACTATATGTATAAATGAGAATTATTAAATTGGGAAACTAATAGTAGAATTAGGAAATATTTGACGATGGGATAGGTACTCAAGGATAGAAGTAAAATTTTACAGAAGTATTTGGTAAGGAAGCATATAATAAACCTAAGAACATCTAAGTAATTTGATAAGATGCGATAATTCTAAGCAAGTGTTGGAAAGAAATATTATGTTATTGGAGTTAATAAGAAAACAATGTAAATGTGCAACTCAAGGAAAGGAAGAATGGTGTGGATTAAAAACATTGATGAAATGGAATAGATAGTAACTAAAGAACTAAAAGCTATGAGATTTAAATCATTAAGCATCAATCTTAAGGATAAGTAGAAGCTTAATGAGGTAATAAAAAAGAGTTAAAAGAAGAGATGAGAAAGAAGTACTTAGAATTATTCTAAGAAGTAGGTAAACTTTCAAGAATGAAAGTTTCTTTAAGGGAGTAAAATGTAACACTCAACAAAATTCAAAGGAGGTAAAAATAAAATAAAGAAAGCTTGTAAAAGAAAAGCTACGGTAATAAGTTAATTAAATAATTTTAGTAAATAGTACTTTAGGGATTGTAAAGGGTGAGGTTACATAACTTAACCTAGCTTTAAAAAGCCTCTCTTCTCACAAAGCTCATTAGTCTTCCATTGTGTTATATAATAGGACTCTCTTATAGCAAACCCTGCAAATCCTAAAGGTAAGACATAGATTCCTAAGATTTTATTGGTTTGTTCAAACACAAAATTAATCGTGACTCTTTTGGTATTGTAAGAGGAAGGCTATGGTGGAGGGGCTACCGCACAAGATTAAATTGTAACCTTAGATTTCCAACGGTAATTTATTTAATATTATGGTAAAATGTAAGATTGAATCTAAAAGCCTAATTTTGATTTTCAAGGTGCTAAACAATTGGTTGGATTGGAAGATTATAGAGAATCTCTCTCTAAGGTTTCTATAATATAAGGTAATATATTCTTTTCCTTGTGATCTTAGGTCTTTTATGGAACTTATGGATTTGATTGTTATGTAGAGTCATGAGACAAGAATTTCTAATTTAGTAAAAGCATTTTTGGTTTTATGGGTTGAGATTTCGACTGGAGATTGAACATAAGGTTGGAGAGTGTTGTTCTTAGAGAAACGAGAGAAAAAGAATTGTAGGACGTGAATACAGCTAGGAACCACAGGCATGGTCCAGGACCATATTCCTGTCATAATTATTTTAAATACGAGAAATTTGAGAAATTTATGATGAGGGGATAAAGTCAAGGTACACATCCATGATCCAAGGCCTTAGAGTTTTCAAGAGAAGTACGGCCAAGTTACACGATCATAGTCTAGGGGTATGGTCCTTATTATTGTCCTACTCCTTCTTAACCTAAGTTTAGTCTAATCTGGCTTAGGGTTCTAGTCTAAAACCCTTAAGAAGCTTATAGTAAGTTGCAGATTACTACTAAAATAGCTTTCATTCATATTTTCGTTACAAATTACTCTTAGAAGCTACAATCAATCAAGTTCTTTCGTTGGACTCTAAGCATATGACACTTGGGTGTTGCTTGTGATTGCTAAGCTAGAATTTATACTTATATATGTGTATGTACTTAAATTGATTAACTAAATATCTGGCTTAAATTATCTTTGCTTGTTGCTTGTATGTGGCTTAGCTTAAGGGCTTAGAGTGGCAAATCCTTAGGCAGCAACCTCGATGATCTTTGCGATGCATTATCCCTAGTGGAGTCTTATTTGGAAATGATCTAGGGTAGATTTAGGTTGATTAGATAGGGCTTGTAGTGACACGCTCTATGTTAGGTTACTGTAGATGGGGCTTGAAGTGGCATGCCTAACGTAAGATTATAAAGGGGCTTGAAGAGACATACCCATTGTAGGTTGTAGAGGAGCTCGAAAGAGGTATGCTCACTACAAGCATGTTGAGTCAGTTCATGTTATGATATATGATAGGAGTTATGAGAACCTCCATTATAAAATGTGTGCTTAGCTAATTTAAAAATAATTAAATTATTGAATGTGATTTATCTATCTACATTTAACGCATGTGTTATGTTATGCATGATTACTTACGTGCATATGCTTATGTCTCACATACTGACCTTTGGCTCGCTCTTCCTTATTTTTCAGAGCAGGGAATAGTGATGCACAAAATAACTAAATTATGGAGATACTTGTTATTGCCTTTGGGACGGGAAGAGCAATGACCTCGTATGATATTGTAGAATATTCTAAGAGATTTGATAAATAAAATCTTTGGACTTATGAGGTATTAACTATTATTTACTGTTGAGTTCTCTCATCATTATTTTAATGATAACCAAAAGAGTAAAAATATTTAATCAATATGCTAAGTGTGTAAGTCATTAAGCAAAAGACAAAAATTTATTTAAGGTTTGAATTTGAGAATTAGAAGCAAATTCAAATACTATTTTAGAAAAACTGGACAATATCAAAAATTTATAAAATAGTAAAATCTGTAAGGTTTATTAGACTTTTAATTGTTCGAAGGCCTAACTCCACCTATTGGTTATATTTAGGTATGCATCCAACATGTTCTACTAACTTGGACAATAAATCTACAAGGATTAAAGAGGATTACTTAAATTGCCTTAACATAAGCTTATTTGGACAAGAACATTATGACAATGGACAAACTTTTGTTGGAATCATATTATCATATATATATATATATATATTAGATTTTTCACAAGTTATTTGGTATATTTTTATCAACATAAGCAGAAGATTTCGCGATTGGAATTTATCACAAGCTCAAATCAAAGATACACATGTGAAGAAAATTTAAGATAAGGATGAATTTTATCCATATTGCTATAGATTTTTTAAAATTTAAATTGGTTTGATGAAGCAATATTTTCAAAGGATAATTATTTAACAATATTAGGTTTGTTGCAAGTATACACGTGCAAAGCTTCAATAAGAAAATATTAGAAGCTCAAATTTCAAATTCAAAATATTAAGTGACAAGATTGGCTCCTCATTTTTAGGAAATATTTTTTTAAACAAAGGAATTCAAGTTTTCCAAGGATATTGGTGCACCATGTGGTCAAACTAGAGTATACACACAAAAAAACATGCAGACTATATTTTAATATCAGCAGCATTACAATGTTCAAATTGAATTGACCACATGCATATGAATTAGATGATTTATACTTATGAATTACTTGTTTTTCTAGATTTTGGCTTTGGTAGCCTCTAAATCTACCTATAATGTATCTTCTAATTGGATACTTGTTATTTTGGTCAAAATATCTTTTATTATATTGATTTCCTTGTACACCAAATTTAGCCTTAGCATGCACATTATAATTTTTAATAGGTTCCATACTAACTACTTTTTTGCTTTTGACAAACACGGTTTTATTATTTGATTTAGAAGATTCACCACGTTTGTATCCAAGTCCATTTTGAGAATTATCTAACCTTTGTGAAGACAACAATAATTGCAATTTCTTGTCACTTTTATGGAACTTGTTAAAGGTTGTATCAATTGTGAAAGACAAATCATTAATTCTAACTTTTAGTTCCTTAATTTCCTCTTTTAATATTGAATTCCCCCTTTCTAAACTATCTTGAGTTGCTGTTAGATTTTCATTATCTATTTGCAAAACTTCAGTATTATTTTTTAGTATATCATTTTCATCAACCAATAATGAGTTTGTTTGTAACAAAGTATCCTTTTCACTTCTTAGAGCTTTAATTTCATCATCTTGTTTGTTTAATTTTGAATTAGCCCTTTTAAGAATTTTTAAATGACTTAATTTGCTTTCATGCACTTTTAGGTATAACATCATCATCAAAGTCAAAATTTACCTCAGACATAGCCGTATGACACAAATTGGCTTCTTCCTCTATCTTTGAATTTGTTTCTAAAACTACTTTAGATTCATTTAGGTTGCTTCAAGTGGCTAATAATGCCTTCTGTTTCTTCTTATACTTTTCCAATTTCTTCAATAACATTGGACATTTGTACTTGATGTGCCTAAGTTTCTTGTACTCGTAGCACACCAATTCCTTCTTCTCCTTTTTTTCCCTTCTTTTCCTTCTTTTTCCTTTTTCACTTCTTTGTAAGTTTTCCTTACATCACACTTGGAACGATTAGAAGAAGAATATTTATTGAAAAACTTCTTCTTACCCTTTTTCCTGAGTATTCTATTGACTCTTCTTGCAAGCAATGTAATGTCCTCATCATCATCAGTTTTTGAATCTATCTCTGACTTAGTCTCTAAATCAACTTCTTGTGCTTCTTTTGCTTAGTTTTTGAATGTAATTGTCTTCTTGCTACTCTTAGGTGCATTTGTGTGCTTAATATGAGATTCATAAGCAATCATCTTTTCTCTTAATTAGCTCATTGTCAGCTTTGACAAGTCTTGGCCTTCTTCAATTGTCGTTTTCTTCGCATCCTAAGACCTAAGTAAAATCCTTAGCATCTTCGGATAAGATAAGAATCTTCAACTTTTTTACTTAACAAAGCTAATTCGTTAGTTATTGTTGTAAAGCGAATAAATACATCATGTATTGTTTCACCAAGATGAAATATAAACAATTCATATTGTTGAAATAATGAATTGATCCAAGTGTCCTTAATTGTCATTGCTCCTTTATAAGTCTCACTTAAGGTATCCCAGATATCTTGTAGTCTTGCAGGAAGAAATAAGATAGTATTCAGAGGGTACCATTGTTATTAATAATAAATTTTTAGCCTGATTATTCTTTTTAATCTTCTTCTTTTTAGCATTTGTAAGTGTTAACTCTCCATCTATGACAATTTGAATGTCTCCAAAATTAATTATCTCCTATGACTCAAAATTAGTTACCTTAGCATAAGTTTCCATCCTGCATTTCTAGTAGGCAATGTTGGTACCATTGAAATAAGGAGTACGATTTGTAGTAACAGATATATTGTTTTTCACCATAGATCTTTGAACTCTAGATAATCAAGAGCTAAGTTTTGATACCAATTGTAGGTCCTGAAGTAACTAAGAGGGGGAAGGGGGAGGGGGTTGAATTGGTTACTTGTAGAAATTCAAACTTTTTGCAAAGCTTAAATAAAAATGTCCCCTTTGATTACTTAGCTAAGATATGGCGTGAAATAATATATAAATAATAAGTGAAGTACAAATTAAAGTAAAGTAGAGATGAGAAAATTAGGCTCAAGAATTATAGTGCTTTGGCCTATGTCTATTGTACTTTTCTAACTCTATTGTTAGAGACTTGGTATTCTACATCACTATCATTCCACTATCCACTATTCATAAACTCAAACAAGAGAGAAATAAATACAAGTCTTCTGCTTTGTCTCACTACGCTAATCTTGCATATACACAAATCTATAGAACTTTGAGTCTCTCTTTTAATACAAAAATTATCTCTCAAAAAATAAGATTTACAATAACAATGGAGACAGAATACAATGATCCTCAAAATGTAAGTACAAGATAAAACCAGAATGTTAAAATAGAATAGATGATGTCTTTTTTGATTTAGCTTCTGAATGTGTATTTGAATTCTATTAAGAATGAAGTTTGTTGAAAACAATTGCAGATTAGCGTATCTCAATATTTTGAACTGTCTTGCATTTATATTCTTTAGATGCAACATCTCTTTGCTGAAATCTTAGATAATACTTGAACAAATCATGACAAAATTTGAAGTTATCTTGAAATAGTCATTGGAAGTTATGAACCCTTGAGTTGTAAAACCTAAATCACTCTTGTAGATCGATTCAATTTGAACGTTGTAATGCCACTAATATAAAAAATAAAGTTTATACATTTTCTTATATGTATACTTTGGTTCGACCACATAATGCACCAAGATTCTTTAAAAACTTGAATTCCTTTGTTTGAAAGAACATTTGCTAAAAATTAAGAGCAAATCTTATCACTTAATACTTTGAATTTGAACTTCAAGATTTTGATATAATCTTGTAGAAGCTTTGCACGTATATGCTTGTAGCAAATCTAATATTGTTAAATAATTATCCTTCAAAAATATTGCTTTATCAAATCAATTTGAATTTAAAAAAATCTACAACAATATAGATAATATTCATCCTTATCTTGAATTTTCTTGACACGTGTATCTTTGATTTGAGCTTATGATAAACTTTGATTTGAATTCCATGAAATCTTCCACTTATGTTGATAAAAATCTATCAAATAACTTGTACAAATATGATATATATATGATGATATGATTCCAACAAAAATCTATCCATTATCATTATGTTATTATCTAAATAAGCTTATCTTAAAGCAATCCAATTAATCATGGTTTATTGTCTAACTTAATGGAACATGTTCAATACATTACCCAAATATATCTAATAAGTAGAGATGGGCCTTCAAATAATTAAAAGTCCAATAAACCTTACGGATTTTACTATTCTGTAAATTTTTTATATTGTCCAGTGTCTTTGAAATAGTTTCTGAATTTTCTTCTGATTCTCAAATTCAAACCTTAAATAAATTCTTATCTTTTGCTTAATGACCTGTATACTGATTAAACATCTTTACTCTTTTGTTTATTATCAAAATAATAATGAGAGAACTTATTATTCTACCCCTTTTTTATGATAACAGAACCCTTTCTTAGAAAAATATTAAATGATATGTCAAAGCTTTTGTATTGTAAGTCATATCAATTGCAATCATATTAGATCAGATGCAAGCTTAAAGCATAAAACTCAGAAACCTTTTTAAAATCTAAGAAAAAATTTCAAAAATTCAATCTTAAGAATATCATAACCAAGTTAGAATAGAATTTGTTTGTTAAGTTAGATTATTAAATATTATATTATACTTTGTTAATTCAATATTTTTCCTTATTTCTCCTGCTCTTTGTTATCATCATCTACTTCTACTCTTGGTGAATCTAATATAGAAAGAAATAATAGATAACAATATGGAGAAATTGATAGAAAATATTTATATTTCATTGATAGAAACTAAGTATATCAGTTTGTCTCTAAATCTGACTCTTATATTGATTTTGGATACAAAAGAAACTTGAACACAAGACAATGGACAATGGACAGACATAGATAGAAACTAACAAACTAGGACAGACAACAATAGAGATTACATTAAAATAGAAATTTAAATGGACTTCTTTTTCTTCTTCTTTAGACAGCTCTTTTTTATTCTAATTGGAGTGCTTGATGGTGATGGTGGAGTAGATTCCTTCCAAGGCAAAATCGGGATTATTGATTGAGGAACTTGTGGAGCTAGTTCCTCTGCTGCCACATAAGTTTCAGTTGACAAGCTAAATTTAACTAGTGCTAATGAATGAGCAACTAGAGTTTGTTTAGCTGGACCTAAAAGATTTGGATAGAGGGTAACGGCTAAAGATGCAAGAGATAGAGGTTGATCAAATTGATCATGAGTTAGAGTGTCAAATGGTGGAACTTGAGGTTTTGTAGATGGTTGAAGAGGTGACTTTACGGTTGATGTGTTGGTAGAGGGTAATGGTTTAGAGGTTGTGGTTTGTGTAGCTTCTTTGAGGGAATCCTACAATTTGGTTAACAAACAATCCTACTTCACTTCTATTAAGTATTCTACTTCTTTCCTTATAATTCCTTAAGCTATAAAAGTTTCACTGGGACATTCTTTAGGTTTAACATCTAAATAATATTCTGAATCTTTGTCTAATTTAGATCTCCTTTTTCCTTCTTATATTTCCATCTCCCCCTTTGTCCTGATTTGAAACTCAGTCTTACTCCTCTTTTTCTTTCCTTTGAGTGTTTCTTTGCCTTTCCTTTTCTTACTTACCTTCTCTTTTGGTTTTGATTCAAGTTCTAAAATTGCTCCTGAAAGCTCCCCCTCAAACAATGATCTAGGAAATCTATTTTTCTTATGCTTGTCATGCACATAGAAAGCCCAGTCATCAATAAATCAAATCTTGTTTCTCACATTTATACACGTGATTAAAATGATCATTACGTATCACCTTAATAGGTATTTATTTTTAACTTTTGGCATTTTTATCCTCTTATATTCAAAGGGCTTCATCGAGAGATTCTCATAAGGTCTCTTTGTCTTAGTCATGAAAGTGTGCCTAAGAATTTGAGTTGCCAAATCCAGCTTCTTTTTCCTTAACATGGCTAAAATTACCGTTACATCTTCTATGGAAATACTAGTGGTACTTCCTTTCTTTGGAAGAATGCAGCTTACTATCATCTTGTGCAACATTTGGACAATCAACCTAAAGTTGAAAATGCTAACTTCTTTACCTGGCTAGATTCTTTCTCCTCTATTTAACTCCTCAAAAATTTGTTTTCTTATCCATTTCATCAACTCCCCGTCATTGTTTATCTTAGGCAACTTAAAACATCTTTTGTAATCCTCTTTTGTAATTTATAAATTTTTCCCATTCACTTTAGATACCCATTTATCTCTCTATCCAGCATCCAAATTTTCATAAAACTCATATATCAACTCTCTAAAAACCACAATTTCAACATTACATAAGTTTTTGCACCCTAAAACATCAAGGAATTCATTCCAATAGAACCCATTCTTTTGAAAACACTTAAAATAAAAAACATTAGGTTCCATGTTTTGATTTTGTTTTAAAGATGATACATAGATAATTCGATACTTTACCTTTTTCTTTTTTTTTTTCCTTAATTTGCTCAAATTGTTTTGCTATTGTTTATGGTTTTGATTCATACTCTGAATCAGATTTTGGTTGTGGTTCTGATTTTGTCTTTGATTTATTACCTTTCTCCTCACTTGCAAAACCTTCTTCTTCTTTTGTTTCCTCTTCTTCCCTTGATTGTTCTTTAGTTTCAGCAACCTCTTCACTAGATGAATTCAAACCCTCACCAGTTTTTCCTTTTTCTTAGGTAATGGATTCGGATTTCTCAGAGCTAGGATTAGGGTTTATAGATTGAAGGTTTTATGGATTAGGGTTTTGTAGTTCTTGGTTTGGGGTTTGATTCATGTCAAAATAGATGGTTCATTAAATACAGATTTTCCTTCGTATTCTTAGGACCCTTCTTGGTTTTGAACCTAATTCTAGATTATTTTCTTGGAGCCTTTGTTGAGAGAGATATAGAAAGAGTACTCGGTTCAAAGCCTTAAGAATGTAGAGAGATAGTGAGCAAGTGAAGTGACTAATAGAGAGAATGAGGAGAGGATTTATAGAGCTTAAAACCTAGTGTTGAAAAAAATGAGGAAGTGGAGCTTGATTAGAGAAGGAAATGGGGAAAGAAGTAGAGACATGTCTATTACAAACTAAAGTGTTTCACTGGACGTGCTTATTACTCACATGGAAAGAGAAAATAGGAAAGTTTGAGCTTACACATTCAACTCATGTATGCAAAGGGGATATAAAAGAAAAATAAATCTCATTAATTGTGTTCTAATGGTACAAAGGGGAGGTTAAAAAATAACTTAGAATTTTGGGACATTAAATGTCCTTTATTTTATATCCAATAATTAATCTACTTCACATTTTAGCTATAGGGCAATTTATTTAGCTATGGTGTATTAACTAACTTATTTAAATACACTAAAATATAGAAATTTATATACTTTTAATTAATAATATCTAAATTCCACACAATGTTAAAAAATAACTCAAGTACACTAAAATACAAGTATATGGGCATTAAATAAAATTTCAAATCAGAATTGAACAAAGTTAAAAAAAAAAATTGAACATAACACATAAAAAATTTACTATTCATGCAACATTATTATACAAAATATAGCACAAAAATATTAGTCAATCAAGAACTTATGCAAATGGGTAACGTACTCCAATTTCATTTCTTATAAATTCAAATTAGGTTTTATCAAGAGGCTTACTAAAAATATCAACTAATTGATTATCAACTGGAATGAATTCAATACTCATATCACCATTGGTGACATAATCACGTATGGAACGATGTCTAACTTTTATGCATTTAGATCTAGAATGGTGCACTAGAATTTTAGTCAAATTGATTGCACTTGTATCATCACATTTTATTGGTATAGTTTTCAATTTGAATCTTTAGTCAAATAATTGTTGTTTGATCCACAAAATCTGAGCACGACAATTGACAATTGAAACATACTCAGCTTCAAATGTGGATAGGGTAACAAAATTTTGTTTCTTAGAAGGCTAAGAAACCAATTTGTCCCCTAGATAATGGCAAGTACCTAAGGTACTTTTCTTATCTATCTTACATCTAGTATAGTTAGCATGTGAGTAGCCAATCAAATCAAAGTTTCGATTCTTTGCATACCAAATTCCTAACTTAACTTTGTTGTGCAAGATAGATACTTGAAAATCCTTTTCATGGTTGACAAGTGTATTTCAGTTGGTTTAGATTGGAAATGTGCACATATACACATACTAAACAATATTTTTGGTCTTAATGTAGTAAAATATAGTAGTGAACCAATCAAACTTCCATAAAGTTTTTCATTAACTTTCTTACCTACATCATTAGGATCTAACTTGGTTGAGGTGACCATAGGTATAGTTGTGCCCTTGACACTTTCCATTCCAAACTTCTTTAGGATTTGCTTGGTGTACTTTTCTTGATGTACAAAGATCCCATCACTTGTTTGTTTTATTTGGAGTCCAAAAAAGAAGTTTAACTCACCCATTAAAGACATCTTAAACTCAACCTACTTAAGACTAGAAAACTCCTTGCAAAATGTCTCATTAGTAGATCCAAGAATAATGTCATCAACATATATCTAAACTACTAATATATAATTGTCATAGTGTTTTAGAAACAAGATTGTGTCTACCTTACCTCTTTGGAATCCATCCTTAATAAGAAAGTCCCTTAGCCTTTCATACCAAGTTCTAAGAGTTTGTTTTAATCTATACAGGTTTTTCTTAATTTACACACATAATCCTTTCTAAATGGATCCTCAAACCTTAAAGGTTGTTCTACATATACCTTTTTTTTAATATATCCATTTAAAAAGGCACTTTTAACATCTATTTGAAAAAATTTAAAGTCTTTATAATAAGCAAAAGTAAGCAAAAGTCTAATTGCCTCTAGTTTAGCAACTAGAGCATATGTCTCATTTGAATCAATTCCCTCTTCTTGTGAGTAGCCCTTAGCTACTAATCTTGCCTTATTCTTAATAATTTTACCATGCTCATCTAGCTTATTCTTAAATACTCACTCTATTCTTTTGATAGATTTATCTTTAGGTATGGAAGCAAGTGTCAATACCTAGTTTCTTTGTAATTGATTTAACTTTTCTTGCTTGGCATTTTTCTAATTATTGTTAGATAAAGCTTCATCAATAGTGTTAGGCTCAAACTCAAATAATAAGGCAAAATGATTTTCTATATTTCTCAATCTAGCTTTAATTTTAACTCCAGAATTGATATTACTTATCATTTATTCAGGTGGATAATAAGTTTTAAACTTGATTGTTCCATAAGGGTCAGCTTTTACCTAGATAGGCTTTGATCTAACTTCTCTTTGCTTTTGCTTTTGCTTCTGATTGTGCTTCTGGATTTGCTTTTGATTTTGGTTTTGATGAGCTTTCAACCATAGGTTCTCTAGATGTTCCTATCTGATCTTGCTATAGTTTTCATTCTTACCTTAGGCTTTCACTTACAAGTCATCATCAAAATCATCTACTTTGATTTCATCAGCAAATTTAACATTTATGGATTCCTCTACGATTCTAGTAACCTTATTAAACACACAGTATGCTTTACTGTTCAAAGAGTATCCTAAGAATATGCCTTCATCCACTCTTTCCTTAAACTTACCAAGGTGTAGATTAGTTTTCTTAATAAAGCACATAGAACTAAATACATGAAAGTATGATATTATAGGTTTTCTACCTTTATCTAACTCATATGATTTTTTCTTGGTGAATGGCCTTATGTATACACGATTAATGATATAACATGATATTAAGATTGCATTAGCCTAGAAATGTTGTGCTGCACCACTCTCATTTAACAAAGTTTGTATCATTTCTTGGATCATTCTATTCTTATGCTCTATTACTCCACTTTGTAAAATCATCATTTTCAAACTCTTTTCCTTGACTAAACTAATGATGGAAAAGCCTTTTTCTTTTTGAACTTGCTTTGAAAAATCTTTAAAAGCTAAAAAAGTATCACTTTTTTTGTCATAAGAATAGAACCCAAGTATACCTAGAAAAGTCATCTACTACCAATAAACAATACTTATTACTACCTAAGCTCAATGTACGTGTAGGATAAAACAAATCAAGTTGCAATAGCTCTAAAGTTTTCTTTAATGATATAACATGTTTAGACTTATGAGAAACATCACTCATCTTGTTTTTAATACATGTGGCATAATGAAAATCGTTCATTAAATGTATTTTTGGCAAATCATAAACAAGATTATTCTTAAACAAATTATCCAATTGATGAAATTAACATGACCAAGCTTTTTATACCAGAAGAATGCATTATCAAAAACACTCAGAAAACAACTTTTCTTAAATCAAGGCAATAGGTTACTCTTAGCTCTATCTAGATAAAAAACTATCCTGCAAAAATAAAACAGAAGTATGTAAAAATAATCAAGCTTCACCACCAATGCAATCATTAGCAAATACTCTTTCCACTCATCGTAAGCTCGATCAATCAAACTTTTTGTCATGGATCCCTCTATCCATTCATTATGGATCTAATCAACCATACATTGGTAGTTTTAACAACTATCGGTTAAAGGAAGTAACACAATCCCAAGGTCATACAAAAGATCATGAGCTCATGAATCCTGTGCAAGTAAGACCTCACATTGCTGTTCAACTTCAAGCGCTTCCAACTCTTCATGCTCAACTAACTCAAATCCCATGACCTCCTCATTTGTTGTAACTAGCATCCCCTCTACTTCCTCATTAATTAATCTCTCTCCTTCTTTCGACACATCTTAAACTCCTCCAACTCAAGAGTTAAGAGTGAGCATAACACATCCCTAATACATATATCCATCACTTGACCTCAGTAAACACCAACCAACAATCTATAATAACTCATAAGCACGATACTACTACAACTCATATCAAGACCGAATAAGTTGATCATAGAATCAAGACAAAAGAGCCTAATATGTGGAAGGCAAATATAATAGTACCCATGGTCATCATCTATAGCATCTATGGTGGGTAATAGATGCACATCTAGAACATAGGGGTCTAACTATAACTCAACTTGGTCTTCTTCAAACATCATGGATGGTAAGACAACTTCTTGGTTCTCTTCCTCTCTATTGCTTACCTCTCCAACAACTTCCATCTCCTCAGCTTCCTCTTTATTATCCTCTAATTCGACATTCTCTTGTTGCCTCATTTCATCCCTTAGCATTTAAAGTTTAGCTCTTATAGCCTTCAATTGATCTAGTACACCAGAAAGAATTGAACTCTTAGCTTGATGGGAGGATTCAATCCTTAAGGCTTGCTAGATAGCCTCATTTAAGGTTTCAACTTTATGGGTATCAATTCCTCTAGCAATCTCGAGACTCAAACCACTTTAGAAATTGAGATATTGAAGTTAAATGAGGCTCATACAATTCACATCACCTCCAAAGTGTCTTGTACTCCTACACATATTCCTTAACACTTATATGTTCTTGGTTCAACGTAGATAATCCCTTATACAACTCGTCTTGATATTGTGGAGCTACAAATTTTCTTATTGATGGGCTCATGGAGCTCCATAAAGTGCTTCCTTTACTAAGGATCCTTTGTGTCTTTACTCTTTTCCACCAAGTTATAGCGAAGCATCGGAGTTACTCTTCAATGATATCTTCCTGCTTACGTTCAGGACATGGATAATCTTTAAAAACTTTGTTAACTAGGAATTCTCATTCTAAGTATTCATTTGGGGACCTGTAACCATCAAATATGGTTATCCTTGACCTTATGTCTTTTTAGTTGTGATTGTAACCATATCCTCATTGATCACCATAAGCCATATTGATTTTAAATTTCAATTCAACAACTTGGCACTTCAAAGCTTGGTATTTAATTTCTCACAAGGTTAACAATTATCGACCAAGATCATAGCTTCAACTTGGTATGTACACTTCTTACACCGGTTCAATAGCTTTGGGAAAAGGGACAACTTATCTATGTTACAGAAGTACGCATGGTACAGTCAATAAATTCAATTTGCACTTGACTACAAACTGCATGCATTTATTCACCACACTTTAGTTAATTACAATAACTCGACAACTTGGACTTCTTGCACAAAATAGCTAAGATCAAGCAATCTTACAGCTTGATAATTCTTAATATGGACAACAGCTCAAAATGAGAATAGCTTGGCACTTGGAAAATAACGCACTATTCTCTCTCCATAGTTATAGTATCTCAGTTCAACTCTCAAAGCAATCGACTCAATTAGTTCGGTACACTAATTCTCATCCAAAACTAGCTCGGATAAGCACTTTAAATGGCAGTAGCTTGAAACTTACACTTCAACCAATTTAACTCAAGGAACTATTGTCCAATCAATTAGCTCAGTGATGGATTGAGCTTTTAGTAGCACAATAAAAATTCACACAACTCAACACATTAGATTGCTGCAATTCGGAGCTTGGATTACTACAATTTAGCTTAAGAAGCTCAGATAAAATTCTACGAAGAAGCTTGGCAACTTTAAAGTGATTTAGCTCAGCAATTTTAACAATACAGTAGCTTGGTAACTTTTCTCAATTGAACACTACTTAGCTTACACTTTGAACACAACTTAGACACAATAACACAAGTCACAGTAGTATGATAGCAATTTAACAAAGCATATGCTCGCTCGATCCCTATAATCCTCTCAAAAAGGTTAAGAAAGTAATATTACACCTTAGCAAATTCAATGAAAGCTTATGTCATGTCTCAAACTAAAGAGTCATAATAGCCACGCCATGTAAACTAATTGAGCTAGAAGCTAGCTACTTAGCCGCTAATGTAGGTATAACTTATACAAGGCATTTACTACTTCCCTATTTCAAGCCATCCAATTTTGAGTTTAATAGATATCAACCTATGATATAATTTTTCAAATAACTCTAGAAAATAAACTTATGGCTCAAATAATTGAGAAAATTAGGCTTTACAAATCATTTAGAGTATAAAATCTCAATTTCAATAAAAAGTTTTGAAAGCAATTTGAGTTGAGGAAATAGAGTGATTAATAATAGAGCTTCTAAAAGATTACAGGTTAACAGAGCATAATAACAGTATCCATAATTGAAAACTAGAGGGTCATTGATGGAGACCTTATTAGTTTCCATATAAGATAGTAATTTCAACAAATAATTAAGAGCATAGTCCATTAGCTTTGAATCTCACTCCTCGACCCTATTCCCTAGTCTTCTTGAGACTTGGTGTAATACTAGTGAGTTTGCTAAACAACCTACAAAACAGCTATAAGGGGGTGAGCAACAACTTACTTGATAAGTGGGATGGATAAGTTTGCACATATTAATCATCAAGCAACTCGAGTTTTCAAGCAAGGTTAATTAGATGCTATATATGTTTAAGCAAATACCATCACATGATGTTGACCGGTTATTGTGAGATTAGAGAAACTGCACCTGCTCTAATATGAGTTTCAAGGAGTTTCACGCCATGTACTTTATGAATCCGAACCAAATTGGGGCTTGTGCAATAGAGGAATATGCTTTGCCTTAAACTACCTTCGAACTACGATCCTTAACTTTGCTGTGATCTCTTCTCCTATCACTTAGTTCGACTAAAGGTGAGGAAATGACTATTTTTACTATCCTCATCAAAGGGTCCATAATTGGCCCAAGAATCTAACTTGTTTTCCTTAGTAGGTTATGATGTAGGTTAGGTTAGTTGTTTAGTCGAGTTTGTATTAGATTACCTTTAGAGTGATTAAGCAATTACAAGCAATTTAGAGCAAGTAATATCACGAAACAACCAATATATATATAAATATATGTATGTATGTATATCTAGCACTCTATAATAGCAGTACAATATTCAAGCACACAAAGCTGATATAGCCTTCTGAGATGCTCTCCCTTCTCTCTACAATTCCTTGCGCTTGCTCACTCGCTTACAGGGGTTGCTGGCCTTTCTTAGGCTTGGGAAACCCGAATCAAGGCGTTAAACAATCGCCTTGCATGGATTTGTAAGCCCCAGCAACAAATCATTCAAACTAACAACACATTTCAGCAAAATTTGCATTTTTCGAAGTTTTCCAGAAGTTCGACTTTTTCGCCTTCTTCGTTGCTTCACTCCCCTGGACGGTTTTTAGCCTTAAATTGGTGCCACGATCGTTTACATACTTCATTTAAGGCTGCTAATTATCTCTAATGGAACCGTTATCCCTCTTTCACTGCAAAAATCTGATGATTCAAAGACGACGTTTCAGCTTCTAATGGTTCCTTCTAACTTCTCATATTTCGCTCATTAATCAAGTTTTCAGATCTGTTTAATTACAGCTTCTTTTAACTTTAATCAAGGAGTTTTCGAGATATTATCCTGCATTCCTTGGCTTCTGATATTCGTGTGCAGATCTGGGAGAACGCTGCTCTTACTGTTACATTGAAAACTGCTAATCGATAGTTCCTTCCTACTACATCTAATTTAAGCTTTGTCGAATAATTAAGATAATTATTTAGTCTGATTTCTTTCTAATTTGTTGAGAAAGGATTGCTGAAATGTTTTTATGCTTTTCTTGTCTCAATATGTCAGAGTTGTCTGAAAAAGAAACTACAGACTTTTCGAAGGATGAAGGAGGACCTGCTATTTTTCCCCGCAGCTTTAAAAAATCATTTGCATAAGCAGTTGCATCGAGTGGTCCTCAGCAAGGAGCTATTTTAGGACCAAAAAAAGCTACAACTTTCAAAGGAGAACCAACAGTCATTCTCAATGAAGAGGAAATTGATAATCTATGCATTCCTCTTAAATTTGCTTTGGTTGGTTCATTCTCATATTCTCGTCCTCCTATGCAAGAAATCAGAGAATTCTTTATTGCTAGGGGGTTTAAAGGTCATGTAGAGCTTGGTCTAATCAACTAAAGGCAGATTCTTATTCGACCAACTTTGCAAGAAGACTATACAAGGATTTAGGAAAGGAGAATGTGGATGATAAATTCTTCCTTGATGAAAGTGGTAAAGTGGTCTCCTTATTCTCATTTTAACAAGGAATGTCCCATTGCTCCGGTAAGGGTTGCTTTTCCCAATCTCCCTATTCATTTCTATGAGAAATCAATGCTGTTTACCTTAGCTTCAGCCTTTGGAACACCATTAAAACTTGATGAACCTACTGCAAATTTATCTAGGCCATCAGTTGCTAGGATTTTAGTTGAAGTTGATGTATCTAAAAAATGTAATGAACGAATTTGGATTGGCACTGAAAGGAATGGATATTATCAACAAGTTGTCTTCGAAATCCTTCCTTTTTTTTGCTCAGGTTGTTTCAAAATAGGTCACCCCATAGAGAAATGCACTGCTAATTCTGGTTTTCTGAATGGAAAAAGCAAGGAGCCTTCGAAAACAAAATTAGTGAAGGATGCAAACTTGCAATCTAAAAAGGAAAAATTGAATAAGCCCAAACAAATTTTTGTTCCTAAAATTGTTTCTAAGGACCAAGGAAAAGGTAAATCCACCGTTGATGTGGGTCAATGTTCGAAAACAGATTATCCTTTAGAGAATCTTCCTACTGCTGGTGATAAGATGAAACATGGATCCAAAACTGATAATGTTTATGAGAGTGAAAACTGTTCTGTCAATGATAGTGTAACAGATCAGGTTATTCGCATGGAGGGAGGTGTTTCTATGATACATCCAGATTTTGCCAAAGAAATGAATAAGGAAATGCTTACTGATGATCTCGCCATTGCTGTAGGAGACGCTCCTTTGGTTCCTGTGGTTAATTCCGTGGAGCTGTAGAACCAAGGTATGTCCTCTCTTGCAGATGATATCCCAAGCAATGGATCAATCGAGGAACAAATTAAGAAAGTGGAGCTAATTGAATCGGATGAATCTTCAGAAGCTGAATATGACTCTGATTATGATCCAACTCCAAAAGTAATGAAAGGAAAATCAAAGGATGATCTTTTTGTAAGTACTTCAACCCACTCTCTCGCGAAGAAAAAAGGTATACACTCATCTCCTTCATCTCTTAAACACCCCGGGGTAGGTGAAACAATTTTTACCCTTCCTATTGGTTCATCATGAAGTGCATGTTCTGGAATATAAGAAGTTTAGTTAATGGTAGATCTTTGAAACGATTACACAAACTCTCTATTATACATAAACTGCAAATGGTAATGATTAGCGAACCTATGACTTTTAGCTGTAACATAGAAAAGGTGGCGAAATCCTTAAAATTTAAGAACTTCATATCTAACTCAAATTCGAAAATTTGGATCTTTTGGCATGACAGTCTAGTATGTAATTACTTGTTGGATGCTAAACAATTTATTCACTTGTCATGCTGCTTTAAATCTAATTCTACTTCCTTCCAAATTATTGTGGTATATGCAAAATGTTCAAGGTCAAGTCGTAAGGACCTCTAGGGAAGGCTAGAGTCTATTGCTAGTCAGATTGATTGTCCTTGGATGGTCTTAGGTGATTTCAATACTGTCTTGTCTCTACATGAAAGGAAAGGTTGCGTGAAAAATGATGTTGGTTCGAGTCTAGACTTTAATGGATGTATTGCAAACTGTCATTTATCTGATGCTGGATTTATTGGTAATCCTTTCACCTGGTCAAGAAATAAAATTCATGTTAGGTTGGATAGGGTACTGATCAATGCTGAATGGACTTCCAAATTTGAGGCATTCAGTGTTTCCCACCTTAACAAAACATGTTTTGATCACTCTCCTCTACTTATAGAATTTACAAATAAATCAACGAAAAGGGGAAGTAAATTTCAGTTTCAAAACATGTGGACCAGGCATCACTTGTTCTTAGAATTTGTTGAATCGTCATGGAATGGTGATTGCAATTATAAAGGTCTAATTAAATTTCAAATAAAACTTTAAAGACTCAAAGATGCTCTTATGAAGTGGAATTTGAAGGTGTTTGGAAACATACACAAAAAAGTAAAGGAGGCCGAGGAACTAGTAAATGAGCTAAAAAAGTCGTATATGATGGATGAGCGGGAAGACTCCTATATAAAATTGCAGAAAGCTAAAAAAGAATTATTGGAACTGATTGAATAGGAAGACATGTTTTGGAAACAAAGATCTAAGGTTAGGTGGTTAAAGGATGGTGACAAAAACACAAAGTATTTTCATGCTGTAGTTAAAGAAAGGAGAGTTAAAAACACAATTTCGAAAATAAAAGACAACAATGGTAATTGGATAGAGGGAGTTGAACTTGGACAATCTGCTGCAAATTTTTTCAAGAATTTGTTAACAAAAGATCTCGAAGTTGACTCATTTCAATGTCCTAGCTGGGTGTCGAAAATGATTAGTGAAGAAGATAATAAGATGCTGATTGTCACCCCAACTTTTGAAGAAGTTACTAATGTTATCAATGATCTAGAAATTGATTCAGAGCCTAGACCGGATGGTTTTGGTGGGATGTTCTATAAACATTGCTGGAAGATTATTGGAAAGGACTTTTATGAAGTTATAATAGAGTTTTATGATGGTTTTCCTCTTCCTAGGTTCTATACTACTGCCACCATTGTTTTAATCCCGAAATCAACGAATCGCATCCATTGGAAAGATTTTCATCCCATCAGTTTATGCAACACATCTTCTAAAATCCTTTCAAAAATTCTCTACAATAGGTTAAGTGGTATTCTTCCCAAAATTATCTCTCCTAATCAGTCAGGTTTTATTAAAGGGAGGAATATTCTTCATAACATTTTACTGGCTCAAGAGCTATTGTATGACTTAAATCGTAAAGTCTGGGGTGGTAACATCATCATGAAACTAGATATGGAAAAAGCATATGATAGGATAGATTGGGTTTTCCTTTTCTCTATGCTTGACAGTATTGGCTTTCATTGGAAATTTACTTATATGGTTAAGAGAATTTTGTGTAATAGTTGGTTTTCAGTACTAGTTAATGGTCAATGTTCTGGATTTTTTCAGTCCTCCAGGGGCCTTAGACAAGGAGATCCTCTTTCCCCCTCACTATTTGTTGTTGTAGCAGAATATTTATCCAGGGGGCTTGATTTCCTGTTTAATAGATTTGGTTCTATTA